>WWET01001913.1:252173-275895 GCA_011038615.1 Limnodynastes dumerilii | reverse complement strand
CCCTTACCACAACGGAAACGCCAATTCTCCATAGAAGGTGAAAGAGAGGAAAAAGAGCAAAGAAAGCCCGATATGAAAAAACTAAAGGGATAGAAAATGGCATCTTTAACCTCTCTAGTTTTCCTCTTAGTGAAGCTGAAAGTGACCTTCTGAAAAAGGGGTTGTCTTTCGCACCAACGAGTGCTCCAAATAAGTTCAATTTATTAATTGACTTCTTAAAATTCACTAGAAATTTAACATTGAAGAGGCATTTCTCTAAATTGTAGGGGAAACCAGATAAAAATGTCTATTGTCCCCAACTATAATAAATGAAACGGGTTTAAAAGTAAATTCTAAATATTACCCCGTAGAATCCCGGGGTAGTCATATAGACATATTTATAGATCTTATGAAACGGGAGATAGACAGTTTAGATGTCACTGTTAAAAAATCGAATTTGACTCTTAAAGAAAAGCAGGCGCTTAAAAGCCTTACTAGTAATACTAACTTAATTATAAAACAGGCGGGCAAGGGGGGAGGGATAGCCTTAATGGATAGGGCAAAATACCTGGAGGAAGCACATAGATTATTGGGGGATACCCAATTCTATGTGACCTTACCGGGAGATCCAACACAACAGTTTATAGAATCATTAAAAGAACTACTAGAAATTGGATTGTCTTCTTTAGCCATTTCACAGGAGGAGTATAAATATCTTTGTAAAGAGGTGCCCAGAATCGCAACATTTTATCACCTTCTGAAGCTCCACAAGGACCGGCTCAATCCCCCAGGACATCCTATAGTCTCGGGAATTGGGTCGGTAACTTCTGGAGTTTTGGAATTCATTGACTGTTACATAAAAAAATACGTTCCAAAATTGGAATCATATCTGAAAGATTCTACACAAGTTTTACAGTCTGTTAAAGAAATTAAATGGGATAAAAAATATAGCTGGTGCACAATAGATGTATCAGCTCTCTATACCTCTATACCCCATGAATTAGGTATAGAGGTGTTGGAGGAAATACTTACGGCTGATCCAGATCTCTCTGAAAATAAGGCTAAGTTTATATTGTGTGTTAGATTTGTTCTGACACACAATTATTTTTTATTCGAAGACAAATATTATTTACAGATAAGGGGGACGGCCATGGGAACTATTTTCGCTCCCAGCTTCGCAAACCTGTATATGGGGAGCTGGGAGCGAAAATACATCCATGGTCGTCTTCAAAGTCTCCCCGTCGTATACTATAAAAGGTATATCGACGATTTGCTGTTAATTTGGACGAGTTCAGAATCTTTATTTTGGGAGTTTGTAGCAAGTCTAAATGAAACGAATACGGACTAGAGTTTACGGCAAAATTTGGAGGAAACAAGATAGAGTATCTTGATTTGCTGTTGGAGAATGATACAGAGTCTGAGGTTACTATAACATCTACTTACCTCAAACCCGTTGACTCCAGTAGTTACCTCCAGTTCCACAGTTGCCACCTACCCCGGTGGAAAGAGAATATACCGTATTCTCAATTTGTCAGTTTAAGAAGGAATTGCTCCACAATGGAGAAATTCAATAATCTTTCATGTAGACTTAATGAAAAGTTCACAGAGTGGGGCTATCCCTCCCAACTCATTCAAGATAGTTATTTGAAGGCTAGATCTAAAAATAGACACATTATTGGAGTATAAAAGTAAGACCCAAAAAGAGGAAAAGAATATTTGTGCCTTTATAACCGATTACTCCTCATTAGGGGGTGATATAAAAAAATTAATGAGTAAACATTGGCCAGTATTGAAATTAGACCCTGTCTTAGCCCCAATAATACCAAATAAACCAGTAGTCAGATATCATAAGGCTAAGAATCTGAAATCCTGGCTATCACTGAGTTATTTATCCCCACTTAAAATTGATAGACCTGTGTCAGCATTAAAACCCAAAGGTTTCTATCCCTGTGGCACTTGCAAGATGTGCAAGTATGTACACAGGGACCATTCTAACTTTAAAAGTAAGAATGTGGAAAAGGCCTTTAAGATAGATACCTATATGAACTGTAATTCTACGTTCGTGGTTTACCTAATTACATGCGGTTGTGGGTTGAGTTATGTAGGTCAGACAAGGAGAATTTTTAAGATACGTGCCCTAGAACACTAACGCAACATAATTAATAAGGTGACAAACCATAGTCTGTTTCGGCATTTTTTGAGCTGCCATGGTGCATGTCCGGCTACTATGTGTATTAAAGCGATAGAATATGTTCCTAAGGAGAAGAGGGGAGGAGATAGGTTAAACGACTGCTCCAAAGAGAGATGTACTGGGTGTCAACATTAAAACCAATGACACCACTGGGATTAAATGAATCGTTTGATGTAACCCCATTTCTCTAAAAAGAGATCATATTCTTAGTACATCCATTTATTATCTTTGTATCCTTCTTGTCTGACAAATATCAAATGTAAATGTGTTCCCTAGGATACTTCTCCTTTGATTGAGAAATGTCCTTTATATAATGTTATTTGTTTGAATTTATGTGTTATGGTCAAGGATTGTTATACATGAGTTATTGGTTCTGAAAATAATGAAACATTCAGAAGAGCCTTATAATAGTAATCATCGATTGTGAATACTAACAACTATACCAAAGGTGCTAATTACTTTAGTGGATCTTAAACGAGAAAGGGGACTAAAAATCTAATATAAAAATGAATCTTAGGAATTTCAAATAAATAAGAGATTGATATTTTTTGGAGTATATGGGATTGTACTTTTAGTATATTCCCAAAATATTATCATGAAATAATTTGGTGCAAATAATTAGCTCAATTTCAATAGGCTGAGAATGGTGACGTCCTTCAATTGAAGGTAATCCCCTAAAAAATTGAGTAATATAAGCACATATTGGTATTAGTGATATTTAGTATAAAAAAAATATCATTTATTATATACTAAATATTATGTATTGAAATTATGTACTGAAAGCGCTGGTGTGAGGTGCCTGATGTTGGTTTAACAAAAGGAAAATGTCTAATAGAACCTTGACCCTAACTGTAATTGCATTTTTTCCAGCAAATTGTATTGTTGTTGACAGCAATAGGTATAGTTGAAAGAGTATGAGTAAATCTTTGATAGAACCATTAGCTTTGCGTTTCAATAAAGTCAAGGCTTTTGAGTAAAAATAAGGGTTTATTGAATATAATGACCTGAACGTATGATTGTAATAAGCAACTTGTAATAGTTTTAATGAAGCCAGATATTGTATGGTTCCCTCGTTTAGTAACTGAATAGTGGGACCCTTTAGAACATCTAGGATAGGTAGAAATGATTACGTGGGATATCCTTTATGTACGGAGTGCCCTGGCAACAGGACACACCTCCTGATGAAGTCACGTTACCAGTGACGAAACGCGTAGAGGTGGACTGGAAGCTGTAGCCACGTGGGTCGGACGCGCTGAAAACAAGTAACAATGAGAGATACTTTGTTGCTGAATGTAGCAGTCCGGTGCCTGTTATATACCTTTGATCCTCTACTCTCAAGTGTGAGAGCAAATTGTGGTACGCACAGAAGATTTTCGGTTCCAGCAGATCTAATTGCATGAAAAAAGAAAGAAAGATTTATGGTGTAGTACGTCCTTAGAAGAGACAGGGGATCCCTGTTTAAATTTACACTCACAATTGAACTCTCAGTTCATAAGCATGTAGTTACAACGACTCCAACTTCTATTTTCTCCGATAAAATGACATCTCCCCTCATGGGTATATGTGAAAATAAAGGATAAGAAAAAACTTCTTGGTGTAGTATTTTGAGTTGGTTAAAGATATAAATGAAGGTCAATTCACTCACAATATATATCTTTTGAGCTTTATGCAGACAAGAATACTTTGATATCTGGTTCCATCACACTCCTATTCTTCTGTTAATCTCAGGACCATATATAAGGAGAAAATACAGAGGACACTTCGTGTAGTCGGTCTTTACAAGGGTAACACCAGAGATAATCAGGTTTATCTACTCATATTTTAGTCCTTTTGGTTTTTATGCATATCAAGGGGTTTCTTTGTTTAAAGAGAGACTCCTGAAGAGGGATCTTCTTAAAAGACAATCTTTATTCAAAAAATCAGCACCATACATAAAAAATATATTCATAAAAAATTTCTTCCTCCAAATAAAATATATAAAAACTCCCCACAAATATCTTCTACCCCTCTATGGCAGGACACCTCATAGGAGCCAGTATAACGGTGGGTATACTACCATAACTCTAAGTGTAGATGTAAAAAAAGGGGGCCCAAATTAACACTTAGTAATGAAAAAGTTCCCAACCGTCTACTTGCTACTACAGCGGTGCTTCTGCTCCCACCAACGCGTTTCAACCAATCTGTGGTCTTTTTCAAGGTGTGCATAGGGGTGGTAAGGATCCTCCTTTTATCTTTCCCTGCTTCTGACGTCACTAATCAAACTATTTTTATCTCAAAGGTTCTTAATTTCTAACTATTCTGATGGTCTTATTCAGAAAAGGCTTCTTCCCTAGAATGTCCTTTTACAAAGGGACGTTTTATTCAGAAACAGAACCACTGTTTTAGAAAGATACACTCCGAAGCTTAATGTGCATATTCTCTATTGTTTAAAATATCGTTTAAAAAGTTTTATCGATCACCTTCAAATCTAACTCAAGTACCAATTCCTCCAAAAATTATTTAAAATAATTATTAAATGAATCCTAAATGTTTAAAACATTTAACGGTATCTGCGGGAACTTCTAAGCAAACTCTGAACACGGGGATCCTGGGTCCTAACGGGGGTAGAGTTCAATATAAAATTTCATGAAAAAATAACCTGAATTACAATATTATTATCCTGTTAAGTTTCTTTCTTTTTCTCCTCCTAGCGCTCTATTACTAAGCGATATTTAAGGAAACTTCTTTAACGAACTGTGAACGCGGGGATCTTAACGAGGAAGAGTATAATAAAAATCCCATGTACAATAACTTATAAAACGATTTCGTTATTCTGTTAAGTTCTTTTCTTCTTTTCTTTCTAGTGCTCTCTCAAAAGGGCTCATAAATATCAAAAACGGAAAAACGGGGACTTCTCTCTGGAATATCTAGATGTCACTAAGGGAATTCTATGAAATAAAGCCTATTGGGAATGTCTATTAATTAAATAAAACCAATCTATTAATTTATTACAACTGTACCGAAACGAGGGTAAAAAACGTGAATTAATACAATAATGTATATGTATAGGTGCATTACAAATTATTATTTTACTATTTTAAAAAATTATTTATACTATACAGAAAAATTTATATATTAATGTGTGTTAAAAAGTGAATATATATAATGTGCAGGTGAGTGTATAATGCAATTAAGGTGACATTAAAAGTTATATGAATAGAGTCTTGCTCACTAAGTTATACTATACAAAAATGAATATATTAGGTGTATTAAATTTATAATGATGAAGTGAAAATGTTTTTTAAAAACTAATAAATTCCCTACTTCTCTGTGATTCTATCTTTTTACCATAGGATGTGATGGTACTATGTCTGTATTGCTTACCATAGGATGTGATGGTACTATGTCTGTATTGCTTACCATAGGATGTGATGTATACTATGTCTGTATTGCTTACCATAGGATGTGATGTATACTATGTCTGTATTGCTTACCATAGGATGTGATGGTACCATTTCTGTATTGCTTACCATAGGATGTGATGGTACCATTTCTGTATTGCTTACCATAGGATGTGATGGTACCATTTCTGTATTGCTTACCATAGGATGTGATGGTACCATTTCTGTATTGCTTACCATAGGATGTGATGGTACCATTTCTGTATTGCTTACCATAGGATGTGATGGTACCATTTCTGTATTGCTTACCATAGGATGTGATGGTACTATGTCTGCTTACCATACCATAGGATGTGATGTATACCATGTCTGTATTGCTTACCATAGGATGTGATGGTATACCATGTCTATATTGCTTACCATAGGATGTGATGTATACCATGTCTGTATTGCTTACCATAGGATGTGAGGTATACCATGTCTGTATTGCTTACCATAGGATGTGATGTATACCATGTCTGTATTGCTTAAGGAACAAATAGAACAGGGGATGCTCCATAGTGTAAAAACGCTTTAATATAAGAAACAATTGCTGGCATCTTTTAGAATATAGCGTAGCAGAGCAATTCTTCAAAATCAGCATTTGAGATTTCAGTAGTCAGTCCGCTACACAGCGACAAGCGTCCCGGAACCCTCTCAAAGCCCAGTATTCCAATCTTGGCTATCGCCTTGGTGCTTGCAATGCACATACACTTTGTTTGAACACCACACCACTCTACCCTACACGTTTCGTCATGCATTTACTTACCTGCCGAAGTCTTCTGAACTTCCTCTTCCTTGATCCCTGCCTGTGCTGTTTGGCTGATGAAGTGGGGGAGGGGAAGAAACAACCTGCAGATTGCCCTCCGGGGAGCTCCCCTGTGGCAACTAATTTGTCACCTCCTGAAACAACTGGGACAGAAGCTCAGTCCTGGTTCTCCTTATAGTTTGGGTGAGTGATGGATTAGTAGCTGCCTGTGGATGAATTCTCCTCTGTGCTCTGTCTAACTGATGATGCAGGGAGAGACCACCTGCTGTTTCTCCACAGGCGAGGTCCCCTGGTCCCATTCGCAGGAAAGCATTGGAGAAGGAGTGACCATACTCTCCCACAAAGGAGAAATCTCGTTCTCACAATGAATCTTTAACGTACACCAACACTTATCTCGCTTATCTAAATGCTCTGAATAGTGCCAAACAACTACTGAGCCCTCCTGTGCAAAATCTTCCAACTTCCATCTGTGCCCAAGCTCTTGCTTTGTACTCTGAGCACAAGATCAGACGGGAATTGTCTCCTTCTCCTCAACTAACATACTGGTCAACACTAGGCTTTACTAGTTACTATAGAAATGTCACCATGGGTTACTCCAGCTCCAATCAAGTAGGCACCAGGGTTTGTCATGCTTGGGGGTCAGGCTTCGTTCCTAGGTATGACCGGTCAAATAGCACCAGGGATTTTTCTGGTAGTCATGCCTTTTTTTTATTATTGTTTATTTATAAGGCACCACAAGGTGTCCGTAGCGTCATACAAAAAACAACAAAATATAGTACAGGGTAGGGATGGACAGCATAGTATATATAAACACACTGACTAAAAATATCAAAAATAAAGTGACTCAAGCACAGAATGCAAGGCAAAATGCATGGTCTTAAGCTTGGAAGATCAGGGAGCAGGGGATAGAGCGCACTGAGAGGTTGAGAGGGAGCCACCAGGTGGGGATGGGGTAAAAGCGAAGTAGAGGGGGACAAGAGGGTATGAAGTGAGGGAGAGTAATGGAGGAAGGAACAACACTAGGATGGAGGGCCTTTCTCACCTGAGCTAACACACTATGTGGGAGGGAAGAACTTACAGAAAACATAAGGAGGGGGAAGGAAGTGGACTGCTGGTGTGAGCGGAAGAGAGGGGGAAGGAAGTGGACTGCTGGTGTAAGGGGAGGAGAGGGGGAAGGAAGTGGACTGCTGGAGTAAGGGGAGGAGAGGGAAGGAAGTGGACTGCTGGTGTGAGCGGAGGAGAGGGAGAAGGAAGAGGAGGGACAGATGAAGGATCCAGTGGGGATGTTAAGTGGGGTAATAGTGTAAAAAATATATAAAATATGCACTTCTACATTTGGAACAGGATCTGGATCCAAACAGTGGAGCACTTTCTGACTTTGATAACTGTCCATTATCCCTGCGATCAGATTCTAAAATTCTGACACTTCTCAGCAACACAACCAGAATCTGCTTGTTTCATATTTCCCACAAATGCCGCTGTCACTGGGTTTTGTTTCATATTACAGGTTACAGCATAATTGTACTAATGCACTGTCGGCCGATCCAGACTTCTGATCCGCTGCCAATTTAAGTGGGAACAGATTGGAAATTTTAATGAAAGGTCCTGCTGTCCATGTAAGCGGTTGGAGTGGTTAGTCACACGCTCGCACAGACGCTGTGGGGATCCGGATTTCAGTGTTATTCTATTAAAAAAATAAAGCTTCCTCCAGTGACAGCGTTAACAGAGAGAAGATCAATGTGTGTCTGAAAAGAGAATCTACCCTCACCCCAAGCCTCAGACACAGGGTCTTATAGAGCCCCCAATTTAGGGAGGGAGTAAAAAAAGAGACTAATGAAATTTGATCTAGTTACCAATATTCCTTGGAGGCAAAGCACATTTCATTGCTATTATTCCAGTGCTATTAATTATTTATTTAGAATTTTCTCTTGTGGGTTATTTAGGGTCAACGTCTTGCTGTTATCAAGGTAGAAGACACAGAGGGAGAAAAAGAGATGTGTGTGAAGGGTGATGAGCTGTGTGAGGAGGAGGAAACCCCTACCGATAACAGCTCAGGTAAAAAATAATACATCCATGTCCTCCTTCATCTCCAGATATATCCCAGCTTTCTCTCTCACATCTTCAAAGGATCTGCATCTCTCTTCTACACTGACACAACCATGTCTTACCCTTTGTCAATCCTTTTCACAACCACGTTGATATCCATGTGTGCTTTCTGTTTTATAATTTACACAAACATGCACTTTCTCTTTCATACTGAAATTGTCCTCAGTCCTGCTACTGAAACCTTTTCATATCACCACTAAAAACCTGAGTTGTTGCCTTAGATCCAACAACCCGGGTATGGTGATGATGTGAAAGATATCGTGGTTTAATGACCCAGGAATAGGACACCGGAAAAGAGAGAGGTTTTTATTGTATCCGACCCCAATAAGGTGCTAATGTGAAAGGTGCCATCTGGGTTTTTCAACCCCGGAGTCACCGAACACACCTGATTGGAGGGATTTGTTTACTATTGTCATGGCAATAGTAAACAAAGATCTCTCTTTGAACCATGCACAGCCCTTTACACTGTCATAGCAGACCCAGGTCCCAAAATTTCCCGGGTCCACTCTTCAGTGTTTTATGGGTCCAATACTTTTTTTGTTGGTTTTTTTCCCCACTGAAAATCCATAGCAGTAACTGGGGTTGCAATAACAGTTATTGTCACGGTGGTAATCTAAAAGCGATGTACAACTGCTGTATGACCAGGCCAGTCTCTCTCTCTCCCTCACACACTCTCTCTCTCTCTTTCTCTCTCTCACACTCTCACTTTTTCTCTCATTCTCTCTCTCACACTATCTCTCTCACACTCTCTGTCTCTCACTTACTCTCTCTATCTCTCTCTCACACTGTCTCTCTCACTCTCTTTCTCTCTCTCTCCAGCTCTCGGGGTAGTCTGTTTTATCAAGCTTATAATCCCTTTGTGGGAATAGTCTGCCAGGGGGGTTGTACAAGGTGTCAGTTGATGGGCTTCTTATACTATTTAATATATCATATACAATCCCAGGACCCTGCAGATAACTAAAAACATAGTTCTTTCTCTGGTCACCAGTCTCTAGACTGACATTGGTCGCCTGATCCACAGCACCAACCAGCCATATATATTTGCCTACTGCGTGCTGTCGCCCATTCAGCCGATGTGTTACAATGTTTCTATATTTCGTCTTGTTTTTAAATTGATTATACAATTAAGAATTTAGATGTTTTATTGAGAAGATCCAGATCTACGTTCGCGTGCGTTTTTACGGCGGTCTTAAGCGTAAAAACCGCCATATGTACTTACTGGGCATGTGTGGGGCAGTTGTTACGCTCTGTGAATCTGAGCATATGGGCCTTGTTCGTAACAGCTTCGTATTTACTCTCGAGGGGGTGTGCCTGCCTTACGAAATCCGTAAATATGCACTGAGGGCGGGGGGAGGCATTTAAATTGTACAGTAGCGTCATAACTAAGCAAGGAGCTTATGGACGCCCGCGGTTACGCCTAAGAAAGTTAGGGTAGGGTTTGGTCGCTGCAAGACAGCAAAAGTAAGTACGAACACGGGGAGTGCTTCATAGGTACGCCTGCGTTAATACATTACACACAAGCGTTTCTTGTACGTAGGTCTGGATCAGGTCCAAAGTGTGTAATTCAGAGCTGTTACCTTTTCTATGATATCCATCAGTGTGCACCATATGATAGCTACTTTTGAAACTTAATCAGTAGGTTCTCATTTTGTGTATTTTGATTTGCTTTTTTTTGCTATAAGGTAGCACCTGTAATTAATTAGCTTATGCGGTTATCCTTATATATGACTAAACAGTGTGTATCCTACAGGTGATGAAAATGTTCACGGCTTGGACTCTGAGAAATCACACCTTATTACACTGAAGAGAACTCGCATAAGGGAGAAGGAACTTTCATGTTCTGAGTGTGGGAAAAGTTTTTCACATAAATCATTGCTTACTAGACATCACAGAATTCACACAAGAGAAAGACAATTTTCATGTTCTGAATGTGGGAAAAGTTTTTCACATAAATCATTGCTTAGTAGTCATCAGAGAATTCACACAGGAGAAAGACCATTTTCATGTTCTAAGTGTGGAAAAAGTTTTTCATGGAAATCATTGCTTACTAGACATCACAGAATTCACACAGGTGAGAAACCATTTTCATGTTCTGAGTGTGAGAAACATTTTGCAGCGAAATCAGATCTTACTAAACATCAGAGACTTCACACAGGTGAGAAACCATATTCATGTTCTGAGTGTGGAAATTGTTTTAGGCTGAAATCACATTTTCTAAGGCATCAGAAAACTCACACAGGTGAGAAGCCATTTTCTTGTTTTAAGTGTGGAAAATGTTTTACACAGAAAACACACCTTTTAAGGCATCATAGAGTTCACACAGGCGAGAAACCATTTCCATGTTCTGAGTGTGGGAAAAGTTTTACACATAAACACTGTCTTACCGAACATCAGAGAATTCACACAGGTGAGAAACCATATTCATGTTCTGTGTGTGGAAATAGTTATACACTGAAATCACACTTTTTAAGGCATCAGAAAACTCACACAGATGAGAAGCCATTTTCTTGTTCTGAGTGTGGAAAATGTTTTACACAGAAATCACACCTTTTAAGGCATCATAGAGTTCACACAGGGGAGAAACCATTTTTATGTTCAGAGTGTGGGAAATGTTTTACAGAAAAATACTGTCTTACTGAACATCATAGAGTTCACACAGGTGAGAAACCATTTTCATGTTCTGAGTGTGGAAAATATTTTACACACAAATACTGTCTTACTGAACATCAGAGTTCACACAGGTGAGAAACCATTCACATGTTCTGAATGTGGGAAATGTTTTACACTGAGAACACATCTAACAGAACATCAGAGAGTTCACACAGGGGAGAAACCATTTTCATGTTCGTAGTGTGGGAAATGTTTTAAACAAAATTCACATCTAATTAAACATAAGAGAACTCATAATGAGCTCAGAAAATGATGCAATTAGTAATAATGGGCCCGGATTCACACTACCGGATGTATAGCATATACGTCGTTAGTTTACCGTTCTTTACTACTGCACACGCGTAGTAAATTTTTTACGTAATCTATGTATCTTTTCGTTACGTAGATTGCGTATATGCAGTCTATAACCAAAGGCACAGAAGTGCCCTATGGTTCCGCATCAAAATAACTTTATATAAAAAAAATTTAAAAAAAAGTTTATTTACAAAATAAATGCAAGCATTCTGATAATGTTATCATCAAATCTCCTATCTGAAATTCCTAGTTTGAAACCAGACTATTAGTGTCTTTAATAGACTTTTACACAGATACAGTAAGGTGCATAAATATTGGGACATCAACACAATTCTCATATTTTTGGCTCTATACATCGCCACAATGGATTTGAAATGAAACAAACAAGATGTGCTTTAACTGCAGACTTTCAGCTTTAATTTGAGGGTATTTACATCCAAATCAGGTGAACGGTGTAGGAATTAAAACGGTTTCTATATGTGCTTCACACTTTTTAAGGGACCAAAAGTAATAGGGCCAAAGGGACCAAACTTTCACTTTTTAATACTTTGTTGCAAATCCTTTGCAGTCAATTACAGCCTGAAGTCTGGAAGGCATAGACATCACCAGACGCTGGGTTTCATCCCTGCAAATGTCTTCAGTTCCTGCTTGTTCTTGGGGCATCAAGTGAAATGCATGCTCAATCGGATTCAGGTCAGGTGATTGACTTGGCCATTGCATAACATTCCACTTTTTAGCCTTAAAAAACTCTTTGGTTGCTTTTGCAGTATGCTTCAGGTCATTGTCCATCTGCACTGTGAAGCTCCGTCCAATGAGTTCTGAAGCATTTGACTGAGCAGATAATATTGCCCGAAAACACTTCAGAATTCATCCTGCTGGAGAGTGTTCTTGATTTGGCCAACTGTTGTGAGGGGTTTTTCTTCACCAGGGAAATAATTCTTCTGTCATCCACCACAGTTGTTTTCTGTGGTCTTCCGGGTGTTGCTGAGCTCTCTGGTGCGTTCATTCTTTTTAAGAATGTTCTAAACAGTTGATTTGGCCACACCTAATGTTTCTGCTATCTCTCTGATGGGTTTGTTTTGATTTTTCAGCCTAATGATGGCTTGCTTTACTGATAGTGACAGCTCTTTGGATCTCATATTGAGAGTCGACAGCAACAGATTCCAAATGCAAATGTCACACCTAGAATCAACTCCAGACCTTTTACCTGCTTAATTGATGATGAAATAACGAGGCAATAGCTTTTAGTCAATTACCCCATTACTTTTGGTCCTTTAAAAGTGGGAGGCACATATAGAAACCGTTGTAATTCCTACACTGTTCACGTGATTTGGATGTAAATACCCTCAAATTAAAGCTGAAAGTCTGCAGTTAAAGCACATCTTGTTTGTTTCATTTCAAATCCATTGTGGTGGTATATAGAGCCCAGAATATGAGAATTGTGTCGATGTCCCAATATTTATGCACCTGACTGTAGGTGATCTTATTAAAGACAAACAAAATCCTGATGCCTCATTACTCTAAGAGTTTCTCTGGGCTGGATCTTCTTTTAAATCTTTGTTAAGAAACAGTTGATCAGGAAGATATGTTCTTATAATTAACTCCTTTGTTGCACACTCTTAATTTAATTTAGTCTTAACTGCTTTTACTATACATGTGGCATGTCATACACCTAGATACTCTCTGGTGCTCTTCTCCTAGAACCGCAACAATTGATTGTTGCTTAAACCCTGACTAAGCTTCAGGTACGAACAGACGTAGAAACCTGTTATGTTATAAACACTGCCCTGCCCACTTCCCCTATTTTGCTATGGGACACCTACAAAGCAGTGATCCATAGTAGCCTGATTAAGATTGCAGAATACTCCTAACGAACTTAAATTCTCAAGATGTATCACCCTTCTTGGATCCCTCTGTCAGGCCCATAAAATCTTGGGATATAACCCCAATCTCAAAATGCTCAAAGCCAGTAGGACTGAACTATAGATGTATTTCTCCCACCAAGCTAAAATGTCCCTTAAGTAGCTGAACCATATTTACTATGAAACGGGGGACAAGGCCAACAGATTGCTCACATCCAGGTTATGTTCCAGAGTCTCCTAAAGCAATGTCCAATCCCCTACTGGCCACACAATTAGACATCCCAGACATATCTCAGCAGTGCTATAAACTATAACAGAGCAAGTCATGATAATGCACCACCACACTTGTGATCCAGGAATTCCAGTTTACTTGTAACCACACATTAGAACCATCCTCGGAAGATGAGCTAATTGCTCATCCTCCGATGAAAAAACAACACAAGATGTATCGGGGCTATAAAGGCTCTGAGGCCCTCCAGGGCTCTTGGTATGCTTTTCCGCATCCTATCATAAATCTTTCCTCTCTTCCCTGACCACCCCACCTGTTGTACCTGTTTAATCCTAAAGGGTTCTTATTCAATAGATCTCAAGGCCGTAATAGTTGTGATTTTAAGAGAAAGGGAGGATCCATCTAATTGTGCCTACTATAGGCTGATCTCCCTCTCAAATATAGAGATCGAGTTTGATGCAAAGATCTTGGCTACTACACTTAATAGAGTTCTCGATCTAGTCAACAATGAAGAGAAAGTTAAAATATTGACATAATGACATTTATATAGAGTTGATAAGGTATATTGTTTATTTCTTATATTATTACTAAATTCTACAGGACTCTCACTGATCTGATGGTATATTCTCAGTTAAGCTAATTGCCACATGTGATTTTAATTGAACTACTTTCCATCTGCATGAAGGATGATGGGGTAAAGTAAAAAGATAGCCAAAGAAATAATGAGCAAATTAGTTGTTTGTTTTTTTATTTTCTATGAGATAATAACAAGAATTATTTGACCATTTTGTGAACTACACATTTGTTTAGTAGTAAAAATTTGTATTTCTAATGACTGTATTTATGAATATCGACTGACATCAAGTGTTTTATTATTCACAATCACTGATCTATGTACAAAAATCATAAACAGTTTAATTATTCCATTATTTTAAAATTAATATTTTTCTAATATTAATGTCTTGGGATGATATAATATTTTTGCACACACTGTTATTTCAAGATACCATTTATTATGTCTAGAATATATCTTATCTAATAATAATTTTCCTACTTTAGAAGTTTTGTTTGGGTTTTCATTTATAATGGTTGCCCTATGTTTAAATTAAATTACAAATATATAGTAAAGTCTTTTTTTTATAGTGATGAACTTTATAAGAGTCAGATACTGGATAATACCAGCGAGGACATTTATTCTTCTTTGTGTTACATATATGGTCATAGCCATCCTGTTTCTCAGGATATTAAAGATATATGAAATATATATGGTGAAACTCTCACACTTAATAGGCTGTAGAAAACTAGCACCTTGTTGAAAACGACCAATCATGTTTATTCAAAATTTTAATAAACCAATGTATTTACAGATCTCGTTCTTATATTTATATCTATCACTATGTTATAAACTATATATTCTTTCACTCTCTGGTTGGAGCCAGGATTGATGCTATGTAAAGGTTGTTTTGTTTGCTGTTTATTTCTTAGTAAATATTTTTCATTCTTTAACCTTTTGTTTGGACAATCAGTTATTCATCTTTATTACTTCGTCCCTGGGAGAGAGGCATGGGGCAATAATAGAATTGCACAGACATTTATTGATTTGGGCAATCCAGTTTGATATAAAATATATGTATTTATTAACAGGTTTTTATATAGCACTATCAGATTATATAACACTTTACAGAGAATATTTAACATTCATATCAGCCCCTGCCTCTATTGGAGCCACATACTAAGGTCCCTAACATACATACATACACACACACACACACACACACATTAGGGTTAATTTTAGTCAGCAACCAATTAACCTACCAGTGTGTTTTTGGCATGTGGTCAGAAAGTGAAGCACCTGGAAAAAACCCTTGCAGACATGGGGAGAACATACAGATTCCACACAGATAAGGCCTAGTCCGGGAATCAAACTCATGACCTCAGTGCTGTGAGACAGAAGTGCTACTCATTGAGCATTGTTATTTTATTACGACTTTGACATGTACTCCTTTTTCTGTAAAACTATCCTCCACTACATTCTTTTAAAACCTACTTGTTCAAGTAGCAGTGTCTGTACATCTCATGGCTGGGCAAGATAGTGGCCCTTAAGATGAATATCTTGCCCAAATTACCTCTTTCACACACCTCCTATAAAGGTGCCTTGCACTACTCTGACCCAAATTACCAAATGGTTTACACAATTTCTACCAGCTTTATCAACCTCAGCAGAGCTACTGACAATGGCCTAAAACCTATTTACCTGAAACCATCTTACTTGTAACCCCTCCCCACCGCCACCAGCATTCTCTATATATTTTAGCGTGTTTGCTATTTGCTTGAATACAGTCTGTCATATGTTCTAAAATTCAAAATAAATAATAGAATTTAAAAACAATGGACAATGGGGGTCAAGGCTTCCCTGATGTGCACCTCTGCTATCAGGCCTCCCATCTAGACCACAACTTGTCTCAACAGATGGTAAAACCTCTGGATGTAATACCCGCTCTATAGGACCCCTGAGCTCAGCATATACTATAGGACAGTGGTTCTCAACCTTGTTTTGTGGAGTACCAGTAACCCATAATGGAATTATATCATTACCATTTTGCAGATCATACAGCCACATATCCACGAACTATAAATATTTTCAAGGTTTTTCTTGTTCTTTACATATTTTTGCAGTGCTTTTAAGGTGCATTTTCTACATATGCAAATTATCCCCAAGATGTTTTATTAATTATGTCCTTGGCCATTTGGTTTCATACCTCCTGACAAACTTGCCCAGTTGCCCTGAGTATCACCAGTGGAACAAATACCACTGGTTGAGAAGCTCTGCTCTAGGAGAAGGATTTATTGCCAATGTTTGTGAATTGTAGTAGTAGCTATTGCACTGTCCGGACAATCATTTTAGTGTCACCTTCGTGTCTAGTGTGACATAATAATACTATTATACAGGGTCTATGGTATAGACACTATACACATCCTCATGTCTAGTGTGACATACTATTACTATTATACAGGGTCTATGGTATAGACACTATACACATCCTCATGTCTAGTGTGACATAATATTACTATTATACAGGGTCTATGGTATAGACACTATACACATCCTCTGTAGTATGTTATGTAGTATATATGTAATCATGGGGAAGGGGATATTAGTGTGGAGGGGGGATCATGGTTCTGGCCTCTCCTTGTGGTATGAGGGACATCAGGGAATGTGGAGGACTTGTACATGACATGAGATGAGGTGTAATGTCACATCACCTCCTCTCTAGCAGTCTCAGGATCTCCTGTTACCTGTCTCCTGCCGAGCTCCTCACTGCAGATCCCCTCTACAGACCACAACAAAATGGCCGCACTCCAGCACCGGAGACATGCGCTATCTGTTATCGCGCTGATATACTGAAACGTTACACACTAAAGCTACGGCAAGATGGTCGCTACTTCACCCTTCGGGTGATGACAAGTTACTTTTGACCTGGGACATTTATTACTAGCAGTGAGTTGTTTTTTTTCTTGCGCCATATGTGTCTTCAACGCCGGAGCGGCGGCCATTTTCTTTTGGTCTCAGTGTCCTCTCAGTAAAGAGGAAGAAGGACGCGAGGAGCTGGACATGGAGGTGAAGGTGGAGAATGTGGGGGATGAGACCCTCCCATCATTGGGTAAGAGGAGGCTTCCATGTCATATAATGGTCCCCAGATACACAGAGCATGTGATAATGACACATAGATAGAAGGGGGGAGGGGAGCCGGAGACTATATCATGCTATCAGAAAGTCCCAGCAAAGACACATAAACACACTCTCTCCCCTCCTCCATCTTATACATACACTCTCTCCCCTCCTCCATCTTATACATAGACTCTCTCCCCTCCCCCTTCTCCATCTTATACATAGACTCTCTCCCCTCCTCCATCTTATACATACACTCTCTCCCCTCCCCCTCCTCCATCTTATACATAGACTCTCTCCCCTCCTCCATCTTATACATAGACTCTCTCCCCTCCTCCATCTTATACATAGACTCTCTCCCCTCCTCCATCTTATACATAGACTCTCTCCCCTCCTCCATCTTATACATAGACTCTCTCCCCTCCTCCATCTTATACATAGACTCTCTCCCCTCCTCCATCTTATACATAGACTCTCTCCCCTCCTCCATCTTATACATAGACTCTCTCCCCTCCTCCATCTTATACATAGACTCTCTCCCCTCCTCCATCTTATACATAGACTCTCTCCCCTCCTCCATCTTATACATAGACTCTCTCCCCTCCTCCATCTTATACATAGACTCTCTCCCCTCCTCCATCTTATACATAGACTCTCTCCCCTCCTCCATCTTATACATAGACTCTCTCCCCTCCTCCATCTTATACATAGACTCTCTCCCCTCCTCCATCTTATACATAGACTCTCTCCCCTCCTCCATCTTATACATAGACTCTCTCCCCTCCTCCATCTTATACATAGACTCTCTCCCCTCCTCCATCTTATACATAGACTCTCTCCCCTCCTCCATCTTATACATAGACTCTCTCCCCTCCTCCATCTTATACATAGACTCTCTCCCCTCCTCCATCTTATACATAGACTCTCTCCCCTCCTCCATCTTATACATAGACTCTCTCCCCTCCTCCATCTTATACATAGACTCTCTCCCCTCCTCCATCTTATACATAGACTCTCTCCCCTCCTCCATCTTATACATAGACTCTCTCCCCTCCTCCATCTTATACATAGACTCTCTCCCCTCCTCCATCTTATACATAGACTCTCTCCCCTCCTCCATCTTATACATAGACTCTCTCCCCTCCTCCATCTTATACATAGACTCTCTCCCCTCCTCCATCTTATACATAGACTCTCTCCCCTCCTCCATCTTATACATAGACTCTCTCCCCTCCTCCATCTTATACATAGACTCTCTCCCCTCCTCCATCTTATACATAGACTCTCTCCCCTCCTCCATCTTATACATAGACTCTCTCCCCTCCTCCATCTTATACATAGACTCTCTCCCCTCCTCCATCTTATACATAGACTCTCTCCCCTCCTCCATCTTATACATAGACTCTCTCCCCTCCTCCATCTTATACATAGACTCTCTCCCCTCCTCCATCTTATACATAGACTCTCTCCCCTCCTCCATCTTATACATAGACTCTCTCCCCTCCTCCATCTTATACATAGACTCTCTCCCCTCCTCCATCTTATACATAGACTCTCTCCCCTCCTCCATCTTATACATAGACTCTCTCCCCTCCTCCATCTTATACATAGACTCTCTCCCCTCCTCCATCTTATACATAGACTCTCTCCCCTCCTCCATCTTATACATAGACTCTCTCCCCTCCTCCATCTTATACATAGACTCTCTCCCCTCCTCCATCTTATACATAGACTCTCTCCCCTCCTCCATCTTATACATAGACTCTCTCCCCTCCTCCATCTTATACATAGACTCTCTCCCCTCCTCCATCTTATACATAGACTCTCTCCCCTCCTCCATCTTATACATAGACTCTCTCCCCTCCTCCATCTTATACATAGACTCTCTCCCCTCCTCCATCTTATACATAGACTCTCTCCCCTCCTCCATCTTATACATAGACTCTCTCCCCTCCTCCATCTTATACATAGACTCTCTCCCCTCCTCCATCTTATACATAGACTCTCTCCCCTCCTCCATCTTATACATAGACTCTCTCCCCTCCTCCATCTTATACATAGACTCTCTCCCCTCCTCCATCTTATACATAGACTCTCTCCCCTCCTCCATCTTATACATAGACTCTCTCCCCTCCTCCATCTTATACATAGACTCTCTCCCCTCCTCCATCTTATACATAGACTCTCTCCCCTCCTCCATCTTATACATAGACTCTCTCCCCTCCTCCATCTTATACATAGACTCTCTCCCCTCCTCCATCTTATACATAGACTCTCTCCCCTCCTCCATCTTATACATAGACTCTCTCCCCTCCTCCATCTTATACATAGACTCTCTCCCCTCCTCCATCTTATACATAGACTCTCTCCCCTCCTCCATCTTATACATAGACTCTCTCCCCTCCTCCATCTTATACATAGACTCTCTCCCCTCCTCCATCTTATACATAGACTCTCTCCCCTCCTCCATCTTATACATAGACTCTCTCCCCTCCTCCATCTTATACATAGACTCTCTCCCCTCCTCCATCTTATACATAGACTCTCTCCCCTCCTCCATCTTATACATAGACTCTCTCCCCTCCTCCATCTTATACATAGACTCTCTCCCCTCCTCCATCTTATACATAGACTCTCTCCCCTCCTCCATCTTATACATAGACTCTCTCCCCTCCTCCATCTTATACATAGACTCTCTCCCCTCCTCCATCTTATACATAGACTCTCTCCCCTCCTCCATCTTATACATAGACTCTCTCCCCTCCTCCATCTTATACATAGACTCTCTCCCCTCCTCCATCTTATACATAGACTCTCTCCCCTCCTCCATCTTATACATAGACTCTCTCCCCTCCTCCATCTTATACATAGACTCTCTCCCCTCCTCCATCTTATACATAGACTCTCTCCCCTCCTCCATCTTATACATAGACTCTCTCCCCTCCTCCATCTTATACATAGACTCTCTCCCCTCCTCCATCTTATACATAGACTCTCTCCCCTCCTCCATCTTATACATAGACTCTCTCCCCTCCTCCATCTTATACATAGACTCTCTCCCCTCCTCCATCTTATACATAGACTCTCTCCCCTCCTCCATCTTATACATAGACTCTCTCCCCTCCTCCATCTTATACATAGACTCTCTCCCCTCCTCCATCTTATACATAGACTCTCTCCCCTCCTCCATCTTATACATAGACTCTCTCCCCTCCTCCATCTTATACATAGACTCTCTCCCCTCCTCCATCTTATACATAGACTCTCTCCCCTCCTCCATCTTATACATAGACTCTCTCCCCTCCTCCATCTTATACATAGACTCTCTCCCCTCCTCCATCTTATACATAGACTCTCTCCCCTCCTCCATCTTATACATAGACTCTCTCCCCTCCTCCATCTTATACATAGACTCTCTCCCCTCCTCCATCTTATACATAGACTCTCTCCCCTCCTCCATCTTATACATAGACTCTCTCCCCTCCTCCATCTTATACATAGACTCTCTCCCCTCCTCCATCTTATACATAGACTCTCTCCCCTCCTCCATCTTATACATAGACTCTCTCCCCTCCTCCATCTTATACATAGACTCTCTCCCCTCCTCCATCTTATACATAGACTCTCTCCCCTCCTCCATCTTATACATAGACTCTCTCCCCTCCTCCATCTTATACATAGACTCTCTCCCCTCCTCCATCTTATACATAGACTCTCTCCCCTCCTCCATCTTATACATAGACTCTCTCCCCTCCTCCATCTTATACATAGACTCTCTCCCCTCCTCCATCTTATACATAGACTCTCTCCCCTCCTCCATCTTATACATAGACTCTCTCCCCTCCTCCATCTTATACATAGACTCTCTCCCCTCCTCCATCTTATACATAGACTCTCTCCCCTCCTCCACCCTCCCTCTCATTCTCCATCTTATACATAGACTCTCTCCCCTCCCTCTCATTCTCCATCTTATACATAGACTCCCTCCCTCCCCCTCTCCATCTTATACATAGACTCTCTCCCCTCCCTCCCATTCTTCATTTTATACATAGACACCTCCCCTCCCTCCCATTCTCCATCTTATACATAGACTCTCTCCCCTCCCTCTCATTCTCCATCTTATACATAGACTCTCTCCCTCCCTCTCATTCTCCATCTTATACATAGACTATCTACCTTCCTCCCCATCTTACACATAGACTCTCTTCCTCCCATTCTCCATCTTATACATAGACTCTCTTCCTCCCATTCTCCATCTTATACATAGACTCCCTCCCATTCTCCATCTTATACATAGACACTCTCCCTCCCTCCCATTCTCCGTCTTATACATAGATTCTCTTCCTCCCATTCTCCATCTTATACATAGACTCCCTCCCCTCCTCCATCTTATACATAGACTCTCTTCCTCCCATTCTCCATCTTATACATAGACTCCCTCCCATTCTCCATCTTATACATAGACTCTCTCCCTCCCATTCTCCATCTTATACATAGACTCCCTCCCTCCCCTTATCCATCTTATACATAGACTCTCTCCCCTCCCTTTCCTTCTCCATCTTATACAAAGATTCTCCCCCTCCCCTTATCCATCTTATACATAGACTCTCTCCCTCCCCTTATCCATCTTATACATAGACTCTCTCCCCTGCCTCCCCTTCTCCATCTTATACATAGACTCTCTCCCCTCCCTACCCTTCTCCATCTTATACACAGACTCTCTCTCTCCCCTTATCCATCTTATACACAGACTCTCTCCCTCCCCTTATCCATCTTATACATAGTCTCTCTCCCTCCCCTTATCCATCTTATACATAGTCTCTCTCCCTCTCTCTCTCTCTCTCGCTCTCGCTTATACATAGACTTTCCTTTCTCTCATACATAGTCTATCACTGCTTCTCTCTCTCTCATACATAGACTATCATTCCTTTCTCTCATACATAGTCTCCCTCCCTCTCTCGCTCTCGCTTATACATAGACTCTCCTTTCTCTCATACATAGTCTATCACTGCTTCTCTCTCTCTCATACATAGACTCTCCCTCTCGCTTACATAGACCCTCTCCCTCCCTCCCTCTCTCTCTCTGGCTTATACATAGACTCTCTCCTTTCTCTCATACATAGACTCTCTCCTTTCTCTCATACATAGACTCTCTCCTTTCTCTCATACATAGACTCCCTCCCTCTGTGTCTTGTTTATACATAGACTCTTTCTTCTTTTTCTCATACATAATCTCTCACTGCTTCTCTCTCTCTCTCTCTCTCTCTCTCTCATACATAGACTCTCTCCCTCTCACTAATACATAGACTGTCTCCTCTCTCGCCCCTCTCTTATACATAGAATCTGTCCTCTTCCCCTCTCTGTCTCTCTCTTACATAGAATCTGTCTCTCCTCTCTCTCTTTCTTATACATAAACTCTCTATTCTCTCTCTCTTTCTCTTATACATAGACAAAATTTCTCCATAGACTCTCTCCTCTCTATATTTATACACCTTTCGCATCACCACCAAATACCCGTGATTTTCACACATAAAAAACGGGTCTCTGCAAAATCCTGTGTATTTGATGGTGATGTGAAAGGTGTACTTCCGGTTTTCTACCCGGGAAAAAAGAAGGGTTATTGCCGTGTCTTACCTGGGAAGGGTGGTGATGTGAAAGTTCCAGGCTTGTTTTGCAACCCGGGTTTTTCACATTGCCTCCTGATTAGTGAGATTTGTCTACTGTTGCTATGTAGATTTGTCTACTGTATGCTATGCTAAGCTGTGGGAAAGGAGAAGTGGAGATGTTGCCCATAGCAACAAATCAGATTCTAGCTGACATTTTATAGAATGTGATAGGAAAGTAATAGCTAGAATCTAATTTGGTTGCTATGGACAACATCTCTACTTTTCCTTTCCTGTAAATTAGAAAATATGGCCCTTTATGTAAATATAGTGCCTGTGGCATTTTTTATGCATTTAATAGGGTTTCTGGCTTTTCCCATACATTTAATATGGCTTCTGTCTTTGTGTGTCTATAGTGTATATCTGGCAGTTTTTGTGCAAATTCTGTGTGTTTATGGCAAAACTTGTGTATCTGGCTTTTGTGGGACTTTTTTAACGCATTTCATGGGGTTTACAGCTTTTTCCAGTGTGACAAAATAAAGCACATCACATGGATAAGATGGAGTAAGTTCTTTTATTTTGTAGCAGGCAGACAGCATCACAGGTAAACCACTTCAGCAACAGCAAGTTGGTTACAGCAGAGCAGCATGTGAGTGTCACAGCATGGTTCAGATTCTTCAGGTACTCCAGTGGTCCCCATCGTACCCCCACCCTTGGGCAGCTATTCCGCCGCCAAGACTCCTGACCCTCTATCACTGTAACACTTGTATCAGGAGAGCACAGGTGCTGCTGATTAGCCCCACCCTGATCACACCCAGGTTCTCTGCTGCTGCTTTAAAACCTGGTCAGGATTCTCCACATTACTCTCATGTGGAGATAATCTGTCTCTGTCACACCGTACATTTAGTACAAGTTTCAGCTTTTACGCTCT
>WWET01001913.1:158905-177319 GCA_011038615.1 Limnodynastes dumerilii | reverse complement strand
TTCACAGTTCCAAAGTGAAATAAGAACTCAGCAATATCTGAGTCCCAGAAATATGTATTTGTGGGTTGCTTTCCATTTTCAAAATACACCAGATCCTTTCCAGACCATGGGCCATATTTACTAAGCTGCGGGTTTGGAAAAGTGGAGATGTTGCCCATAGCAACCAATCAGATTCTAGCTCTCACTTTCCTATTATATGACGTCCAGACCAGCACATGTAGCAGTAGGAGCTCCCACACATTGTGGCTGAGTTTGGGTTGGTTGTACTGATTTTAAGCTGTGAATCCTTAACTCTTGAGTGTGAGAGATTCTTATGGCACCAGCACGTGTAGAGAGAGAGAGAGGTTGAGAGGCTGATCCATTGTCTGGAAAAAGGGCAAAACATGTGCAAGTGCTTCCACGCTTACCGAGGGTATAAACATGACCCAGGGACAGTAGAACTGTCATTAGCGCCAGGATGTTTTGCGACAAGCCCAATTTTTTTTTTATTTTATTTTTTTTACAAAGACTTCCGCCCCAGGATTAAAAGTTTACAAGACTGGATCCCTCAATGCAGGTAAGTATGTTTTTCTTATTTGTACTGTATTTTTGTAAACATTAATGTTTGTAATAACGGCAGGCCCTATCTTTTATTACAGACCTATTGGCATCCTTCGGCCTGCTGGTGCTTGTAGCATTACAAGCATCAGCATGCCCTATTGCAACCTATGTTAGCTACATTAAATTATTTATATTGGGGGGAGGATTTTATGGAAAAAAACAAAACACAGCTGTAAGCAGCAGTTGGTGCCCCTATGGCTCCAACTGCGGCTATAACCCGAATCACCTTTTTTGCAGCGTCCTATTCAGAGTTGCATATTTCTGCTGAAACACTCAACTCTGGATAGGACGTATTGTGGATCCGTAAAAACTCTGGATCGGCTCCCATTTCTACTTCACTGACACCAGATGAGAAACCAAGGCTGTTTCCCTCAGGGCTTTAAACACTTTACCCAGGTGGCGTTGACAAGTAGCAGGCTTAACCACCGGTTGTCCTGAAGACCTGGAATAGATCTGGTGGATAGAGTCCCACCTTTCTCTTCTATCCAAAACCCCAGTACCTTGACAGATTTTCCACCAAGCCTACAAGTCTCTGATGTGAGCAAACATAAGAGGTATCCTGGGGTATTACCATCATAAAAGACCTTCTGGATGGAACTCTGGAACTTATAGTGCTATAAATCTGTCCTATAAATCAAGTAGTGCTGTCTTGTTTGGGTTATTTTAGAGATCCCTCCTGACTCTGAAAAAGAAACATCACCTTCCCCAAAGCTGGCCTCATAGGATTTGTGTATTGAGGTGAAATATATTGGGATAGATTTTATATATGGATATGTAGCTCAGTGGTGGATTTTGTGTATATGGACAGGGTGGATTAAGGTGATATTGTATATATTGGAAACTGTATGTTGGATTAGTACTATTTTGTTATACACTGTGTATTGTTATATGTATTTTCTAAGCAGTTTCTTATACCCCTTTCACATCACCACCAAATACCCGGGATTTTCGGAAAAAACCTGGGTCTCTGCAAAATCCCGAGTATTTGGTGGTGATGTGAAAGGGTCACTTCTGGTCAACCCGGGTCGAAAGGCCCAGGATTTCGACCCGGGAAAAAAGAAGGGGTTTTCCTGGGTCCAACCCAGGAAGGGTGGCAATGTGAATGGTCCAGGTCAGATTTGTCTACTGTTGCTATGGCAACAGTACATAAATCTGTTTTTAGCGTCGGATAGGAAATAACATTTTTTTTGCAAGTATAGGGCATGCTGATGCTTGTAGTGCTACAATCATCAGCAACACAAATTAATACCCCTCCTATCTACTAAATAAAATATAGGGCCGGCCCCCTACCATTAAAAAAGACTTACCGCTAATTATAAAATACATAAAATAAATGAATAAAAAAATAGCATAAAAATGTGTGTGACTGGAGAGGTGACTGCTGGGAATGGGATATTATACAGTGACACCAGGGAATGTGTGTGACTGGAGAGGTGACTGCTGAGAATGGAACATTATATAGTGACATTAGTGGATGTGTGTGACTGAAGAGGTGACTGCTGGGAATGGGACATTATACAGTGACACCAGGGGATGTGTGTGAATGGAGAGGTGACTGCTGGGAATGGGACATTATACAGTAACACCAGGGGATGTGTGTGATTGGAGAGGTGACTGCTGGGAATGGGGCATTATACAGTGACACCAGGGGATGTGTGTGACTGGAGAGGTGACTGCTGGGAATGGGACATTATACAGAGACACCAAGAGATGTGGGTGACTGGAGAGGTGACTGCTGAGAATGGGACATAAGTGACATCAGGGGATGTGTGTATTTCAAGATGCCTTCAGTAGATGAATCCAGTAAAAAGAATACCCCAGAGAGATGTCCCCATTCTCCTTAACAAGATAGTGCACTGGAAGATCACAGTAGCGTCAGGCTAATATGTGATTTTTGGAGAATCTGTGTGGACTTTATAATTTAACATCCCTTTGTTTCATCAGCCAGTGTCAGGCATTACTATACATGGTACTTGGAACACTGTATTTGATACATGTATGGAAGAATGTATATGTGAACCATTAAAGATTACTTTAATTGGAAGAAAAAACAGAGTCACTTTGGATGACTATAGAAACTCATGAGGTTAATTCTTGTACCATATTGCAAGACGTTTCTAAAATTCCAGTAAAAGGGGAGGTAACAATCATGGGAGCATTTAATCTAACTGATGCTGACTGGGGTGAGCTCTACTACAAGTGGGGACATTTTAAATGAATTTCAGGGAGGATCCCTCAAGCAACTGGCTAGAGAGGAAACTCGCAAGAGGTGATCTCAGATGTGGTACTTACAAATGGTGAATCTTAGAAGTTAGTGTCGGTGAAAACCTAGGCTCCAGTAATTATTAAACCATATGGTTTAGAATGAAGAAAGAGAGAGGCTTGTACCACAGAAAAAACAAAGGTACTAGATTTTAGGAAGTCTCAAAGCTGTGAAAGTGATTCTTTGGCATACATGAAAGACATGTAGGAGCAATGGGAATATGTTAAAAGTTCATTATTAACAGCAACAGAACTCTGTATCTGAAAGGTCATTAAAAAAAACAGAATAAAAAAGCCAACGTGGTTTAGAAAAGTGGTTGCAAGAATAAAACAAAAAATATGGCTCTTAGGAATAATAGGCAAACTCAGAAAAATTATGAGAGGGTTGTGTATCATGCAAAGCAGAAGAAGGGTGAGTGAAAAGTGTTGAAAAACTGTCCCACTCCGCATGAAAAGAGGATAAATTAAAGGCAAAAACCTGAAGACTTTATAGTAAGACCTAAACCAGAGATTGGGATTCTTAGGGCTATGGCAGATCATCTTAACAATTATTTTTCTTCAATATCCACAATCGAAATAGAGGAAAAGTGACCACACTTAGGGCCGTATTCAGACTACTGGACATATAACATATACGTCCGGTGTTTAGCGATTTTCATTACTGCGCATGCGCAGTAAATTTTTTACGTAATCTATCTTTTCCTTATGTACAATACGTATATGCGGTCTAAAAGACCGTAAAAATTTACTATGGCCCTTAAATTCTAATATTGATACAAATGAAGTAATTGCAAGTCCTTACACTGACCTGCAAGTCTTAAAAGAACGCTGAAAGTGGACAAATCAATGGATCCAGAAGGGATATATCCCAGGATATTAAAAGAACTTAAAGGGGCGCTGGTAAAACCATTAACCATTATTCAACCAGTCACTAGTAAAAGGAGCAAATGTAATTCCTCTAAAAATAAATGGAAGTAGGGAAGAAGCGGACAAATACTGACCAGTCAGTCTAACATCAGTAGTAGGGAAATTGATGGCACACTGTTAAAGGAACAAATTGTACAATTTGTAGCGCTATATAATATCGTTATTGGTGACATTACACATGATAACAAGGGGAAAGTATGTCAAGTTGCAGTTGACACAAAAATATATAACAAGGTAGACACACTGGACCTGATTCACACTTAAGAATCTTCTTAAAATAAGAACTTAAAGTCACACCTGGGCTAAACCATGTTGATTGCAGGGGAGTCAAATTTCATCTGTCGCAAACAGTACTAGTGTTGAGAGGTATTTCATCTGTTGCAAACAGTACTAGTGTTGAGAGGAGATATTTCCCAGCCCAAGTTTAAATAACAGAGTAATAGTAAAGCTGGTCAGTATCTGTGTGCAGTAAGCAATTCAAAGATATATCCCTGCATGCAAAGAATACAATTAAATTAATTCCTCCTGCAATCAACATGGTTTTGCCCAGGAGTGACTTTAAATTCTTATTTTAAGAAGATTCTTAAGTGTGAATCAGGTCCTCTGTGAGGAATAAACAAAATATTTGCACAATTTCTCCAGTCTCCTATCATCAGTGTGGTAACTGCAGTTTAATGACAAAAAATGCAAGACCAAGAATTGACTAAGCTCTTTAAGTGTTAATATGAAATATGAGCGCCCAGCTTAACGCCGCGATTTCAACGCTGTAAGCGCTGTATTTACTTCAAAGTGATCTTTTATGGCGATTTTAATTCGCCATTGATGTTCGTGACTTTACGGCGCTTAAAAATACCTTAAAATAAATGTTTCAAAATAAAAAAATGTATTGCGTGGCATGTGGCATGCTATTAACCCTTGGGCATGCTGTGCCTTCTAGTACTATATGTAGCAGCATGCTATGACTTTTAGTACCATAAGCATCAGAATGCGAAGTGTTAATGGCAAGCTGCGCCATAGATTGTGTCCTATTAAAATGTTAAGCAAAACCCTTAATACTGTGTCCCCAATATAGTGTCATAGTTGTCCCTTAAATAGAATTGCCCGCATAGATGTTATTTTTTTTCCCTTTATGTTTTTTCCGTGTCATCTGTGGCAGGCATCCAGCTGACCAACCGGGACCAGTTTACATGGCGGTCTCCAGATGGGGAGACTTTTCCTCTTCCAACTCATTCATGTGGCTGGTCATCATGGTGATGGCTTCACTGAGGGAACTTCTGACTGAGGAAGAACTTCCAGTCACTGGTTCCTGTGCACCAGTGCTGGAATGCACTCCCCAGACACTGGACATGGTTGGGTAAGTTTGGACCCTTTTTTCTATNACATACTGTTTTATGTTCCTGCTGTGTGTGGTACTTATGCTTTACAGTCCCCTGATGATGGTGCAACATTGCACTGAAACAGTCACTGTCGGGGTGCACTTGGCACACATAATTGTTGACAACGTGGATCAGTTGGCATTTTTTTCTTGTCTATTTTTTTGCACCCTACTCTTCTGGACTTATCTCATGGCATTAGGCTATTGAATTCTTTCGGAAGGATACATTCTCCTCAGTGTTATTGGGCTGGATCCTGACTTAAGAAGGAGTTTGAAATTTAGAGAGGAAAGTTAATTCTGGGCATGACTCCCCTGCAATCAACATGGTTTAGCCCAGAATTAAGTTTCCTCTCTTAATTTCAAGTTCCATCTTAATTCTGGATCCAGCCCTCTGTTACTACTACATATGCTATTTAATATAATTCATGTGGCTATGTGATGTTTTTTATTTTTGGACTTCCCCTGAGACATGTGACTATTGCCAGTATGATATAATGTGGACATTTACTGCATATTAAATTTTGACACTTTTTATGCACAGTGTACTTTCATACTGTTAAAATAATGAGTTTCTTACACTGTTTTGTTTGTACCTATATAATATATACATTTTTTATATTTCTACACAGACATTCAGCTTTTGGATGTACCTGAGTTGGGTTAGTTTAAATATGTAAATTTGTACACAGATCATAAAAACAGAATGGAAGTTGCTCAATCAATTTATAAGTATATGTTAAACAGGTGCGTGAAAGGCAAGGGGTTAATCTGCTTGCCACAGAAACAAAAGGAAAGAAAAGCCCCAGCACACTGCCATAAACCAGTAACAAACTCTACTGTTCTATCTGTAAAATAAAACACAGAAATGTTCGTTACACATATTTGATCAAATATGGGATAAGCCACCAGCCACCGTCAAGGCCTTTCTGTATATGGTGGTCCTAACTCTAAAATTGAGAGTCCCAATGTTGGGTCCTATATATATGTTTATAAATTGAGAGCCAACTTACCTAGGAGACACCCCTTAAAGTCTCCAAAATGGCTGCTGTGGAACAGCTTTCCCTCGCAGCTGCTGCTCCCAGACATGCCCACAAACAGAATAAAAACAGAATGGACCACGGATTCCCTTAGTACAAGTTTGTCTGTCTAGATAATTTGAAGCTATAAGGTTAAAGTGACCTCCCACAATTAGGCGGGTGTCCACAAAGGGATAAAGAAAAGTGAACAGCTTTAGGAAAAACTTTTTGCTATAAACATTAGGTGCATACACATTACATAAGGTAAACCTGTGTTTTATTTTACAGATAGAACAGTAGAGTTTGTTACTGGTTTATGGCGGTTATATGACACCATTGCAGATTGGCCTTTGTGTTTTCCTATGGCGTGCTTGCAGAGGAGTGGAGCACCTCTACCTCATTCCTGATCGGCAGCGTCGTCATGAACGCCGGTGTGCGTTTATAGGACGTGTGTCACTCTTAGGGATGTCAGGCGCCATTACCATCTGCCACCACATCTGATTCTGGAAACTCTAGAAATTGTGCAGAGGAACCGTTATGTGAACATGTCCTTCCGTACATTAGTACCACCGCTGACCAAATTGTTGGCCGTGTTACAGTTTTGTGCCTCTGGATAATTGTTGCTATGGGCAACATCTCCACTTTTCCTTTCACGCAGCTTAGTAAATCTGGCCCTGAGTCTACTATATTGGTTTGCTAAACATGGGGCTGATTGTGACCTGCATTGTCGCCTTTTTTAAGGTGAAACTGCAGACCTCAACAATACCCTGGTCAACTGCAGTCACATTATAATATTGAAAACAAAAAGCAAATTGAGAGTAATTTTTTCTTATGAAAACTATATTTTATTTTATTAAGTTAAGATAAAGCTATGCAGCATTTGATTCATGTGTGCAAAAGAAATGCATTTTTCCTGAATGTTAAATATTTTAACTCCCCCCTTATTTACCACAATGTGTTTTCAGACCTCTATACTTACTTGTTTTGCCCTTATTCCCAAGCTCATTATGTTGCCATGTGTGTTCCTTTACAAACGGCCCTTACGTAACATTGGCACACATGTAATTAGGACTAACGCCCATTAATCCTTTAAAACAATGACAGATGTTGATGAATGTCATGGCCCTGGGGCTAATTCAGAGTGGCACTTACAGCTTTTTTTTAGGTACAAGTGTAGACCTGAGCAATACCATGCAGAACTGCAAGGGGGCAAATTTACATTGTGAAAGCAAAACTATATTTGAGGGGAAATTTCTTAGCGCAAATCTATATTATAAAATTAAACACAGCTATGCAGTATTGTGAGTTCTGTGTGCTAAAGTAATGTATTTTCCCTGCATGCAAAATATTTAAGATTAATTAGCTCCCCTTACTTTGCAAAATGGTATAACCGAGCTGTACACTTACACCTGATTTACCCTTACTCCTAAACTCTGAATCAGCCTCCCTTACTGAAGAAATATGTCACATGTTTATCCCAACATCCACCTACTTTTGTCTACATTAATTATTGACCCTTGAACAATGCAAATGTCACTTTTTAACAATAATGTGGCCTCAACACTTTTCAAAGGGTTTTTTTTCCCCTTTACACAAATGAAACACATTTTCTGCCAAATAACATAATATTGACAAGAAGAAACATCCAAATTGTTAAAAACAAATAAAAATAAACAATGTTTATTGATTTACATCCATGTTTGCTAGCAAACACACCCAGCTCACCCATACCCAAAACACACCCGTGTCATAAAAGAATATGTATTGAAAAAATTATTCAAATAAAAATATACATTACTAATTTTTTTTTTGTTTTTTTCTCCCCCATTTTAGTGCTGGAGAAGATCTTGCCCTACGCCCCCCCCTGCGCCGTGGAGGTGTTTCTGGCACAGCTAATGAAGATGAAGTAGCCACAGCAGGAGGATATTGTTCCATAGACGGAGGAGCCAACAATGTACCGGAACTGTGAGGATGGGTGGATATGTGCTGGTAAATGTTGGAAAGTAACACCAGCTGGCTCCTCTGTAGCTCCAGTTGGCTCCTCTGTAACTCAAGATGGCTCCTCTGCAACTCCAGCTGTGTCTGATTATAATCCTGCTGACGCTCCAGACACACACACACCCTCTCCATCACCATGTTCATCTGCTCTGCGCTGCCCTGGGCCGATGTTACTTGTGGAAAAACACGCTCCACTTCTGCTGTGGGTTCAGCTACGGAGGGATGGAGAGAGGGCCTTGCTACTCTGAAGGGCCCAGGAATGGCTCTACCCAAAGGCACAGAGGGAGGAGCAGGAACCACTGTAGGAGTGGCAGATGTTCCGGCCCCTGAAGTTACAGGACTGGCATCATTCTCGGAATCCTCATCTTCCCCCTCTTCAATATCCTGTGGTATTGGCTCCACAGCCTCCTCAGGGGGATCTTGCTCCATCGAATCTTCAGAAACTAAAACAAATTTTTTTTTAGAAATTAAAAAAATTTACAAAAAAAATCATTTTAATATTACAGCTTTACACAACTCTGTCTATTCTTCTAATCTGGCAGGGACGAAAGTTATGGCTTACAGAATCAACAAATATGCAAAACGGGAAACAATAAAGGTGTATATTAGAACACCACTTGCAATGCTGTATACCACAACGGGATGAAAGTAGCTTGTAAATTAATGTCTTATTTTTGTCAATTTTATGTATCCATTTATATTTTTATTACCTATTATTATGGTTGAATTGTCAATATTATATATACATATATGCAAGTTTTTGACTATTTTTATTTTAAAGTGAACTATCATAACTCTTGCTAGATGTTTAAACTTTTGGACATTACAAATGTCAATATTATAAAGGCTGTACTCACCCCCAGCACTTTCAGCAACCACATCCTGGGACACAGGCTCGGAGATGTCACGTGTTGGTCCCTCACTGGTGTCAAAGCCATCAACCACACCCACCACGTCCTGGAGTTGTATGGCCCTGGAGGCCAGCTGCTCAATGTCGGACAGTTCCAAGTTAGGTGGTATCTGCCCTCCACCAGTAATCCTGTGTTAGAAATTTTTTTTTTATAAATTTAAAAATCTATACTATTTTGTAACAAATCTAATCTAGCATAAAATACTTTTTTTTTCCAAAAAGTATAACAAATGACTTAAAATGGTCTTGCAGGGATTATATAGGTATACATATCCAAATCATCTTTTCAAATAGAAATTTAAAAATTTACATTTCAACATGTGCCTAGCAGGCAAAATTTTTAGTCTACATGTTGTCTACTGCTATGGCAGAACACATTCCTGGCCTATTTAAAACGTAGCATTCCTTGTGTATTCTAATTATTTGTAAATTATAAATACAATTTTTAAATATGTTCTGTCTATACTTGTTTTTGTACCTTGAAAATGTCTATTTACAAGGCTGTTATTTTTTATAGCATCATCTTTTTAAGGCTAGACCTGTAAACTATTCTAATAGATAAACATTTATTGATTCAGATATGTATTTTTCACAGGATGTTCACATTTAACTACTTTCAATAGTCCACATCACTTTCTTTAAAATATACAGAATTTTATGTTTATAGCAAAAAATGGAGTTAAGATATTACCTTGTAAATCTGCTCCTATCTGCAAGTTTTTTCTTGAGCATGGTTTTGAAATCATGCCACCTGTGAAAAATAATGCAAACAATACAGGAGTAAATTATTACATTTAAATATCTGTACAATGTTGTTAGTTTATATTTATGAATTTCCAAAAATTTACCTAATCAAGCTTCACACAAATTAAAACACACAAAGGAATATTCTATTGATTTAGAGTTGCGTAAATTTAGGAAGAGTTGCGTAAAATTATGTACATTAGTCAAAAACATGTAAAAAAAACAGAACTCAGACTTAGTGAAATTTTGGCAGAACTCACCGCTTTTTCACCATTGTGGGGTGCCTTTCGTCCACCTCCCCATGCTGCTGACGAGAGAATGCATTGAGAGCAGATGTAATACCTTCCCATACGAAGGCACGCTGGAGAGGACCCAGCTGAGTCTCACTGTTATACATGCTGTCCATCACCAGCTCCACCAACTTCCTCACTTCTTTCTGGGAGAAGTTTCTATTTCTCTTTTTCTCACCTGTAGCCATGAGCATACAATCAGAAAAGGTGCAGCTGACCATCACAATTTATATGCATAAAATGGTTCCTACTGGCTGACAAACATGCATCCCACATTGTACTCTGTCAGGCATAACTTATACACTAATAAAGTTTAATATGTTCAAGATGATTTAGGATTGGAAAATAACAATCTGTGTTTTTTGATTGGAAAAAAAAAAAAAGGCCAGAATAGCCAGTGTTTTGTGTGTTCTGTATGAGCGTCCCTTAAAATTAGCCAATGGCCAACTCCTTTCCATGCAGCCAATCAGAATGTACTTTACACTATTTAATATTTTACATTTCAAATGGCAAGAGCAGATAACTTTACTATGCATGAGCTGTGTATTTTGCCCAAAGGATGGACCATCTGGACCCTGCAATTCAGTACTCTAATGCTGCTAAGCTTCAGGCCTATCTAAGAGCAAAGAAAAAAATAAGGAGGATAGGAGTGAAGCGCCCTGTGGACCAGCTGCAGGGTCGGACTATTGCAAGTGTTAAATTTATGAACAAATTGCTCTAAATGTGGTTAAATATTAGCCATAATGAAAAGAAAAATTTAACATTATATTATATATAGACCCCTACGCATTTACACACAATTAAATAGTGCCAGCTGGCGAATATGTCTTGGAGTGGTTTTGTGTGTTATATGTGTAGTATATGTATAAAAGAGTTACCGGTGTCTGATTTTTCATTTGTTGATGTTTTAAATTATAGTTTTAACTATCTAGTTATTCTGCTATCTAAATATATGAGTATATGTTGAATGAACATCTGTGTGCTAATTTATACTTATGAATTGAATATGTTTTGTATATGTTTTTTGCTTATTTTAATGAAGAATGCATTACTCTAAAATATATATTTTTTTTATTTTGACATTCCCAAAGGATGACATCAGTGCCACCACCACCAGATGGAGGTGGATGATGGTTCTCCGGCTCCATCAACCTCCTTTTCTCAGCTTTCCCTTCCCTATACCCTCTCACCTTCCACATCCCAGGCCCAGTCCTATTCCCTCTCCACATCCCAGTTCCCCTCACCTGTCCCCTCAACATCACAAGCCAGGTCCTCTTCCCCCTCCCCAACCCAGTCTTCCTCACCTGCCTGAGCCTCACCTCAGCCAGGTCTTCTTCCTCCATCTCATTTCAGTCTCCCTTAGCTGGCTCTGCTTCACCCCAAGCCAGGTCCTCTTCCCACTTGCCTTTCTCCTCATCTGACCCTTCTCCATCCCAGCTGGGTGGGAGCCCACTGAAATTTCACCTTCATTATCACCAGTCCCGTCCACACCCCAGCCCAAATGCTGTTTCCAATGCCCATCCCACACACCTTCCCTTACATTGTTCCCAGTCCTTATTTTCCCCTCCCTTTCCCCCGGTGGAGGAATTAGGAGAGGAGCCAACTGCCAAGGGAGGCCCGGAATGTAGACAACAACCAGCGGGTTTTGGTGAGTAAATTTTGTGCTTTCTACAATCATTCAGTTGTTAAAAATATATGTATATTTTAAGAAGTTTGGTTTAAAAAAAATAAAAATAAAAATACTTTTACTTAATATATATTATTTAAAAAAATGGCAACACGTTAAAATTTAAAGGTTAAAATTAAAAAATATATTTATAATGTATGCTATTTCATTTTATATTTTAAATTTTATTTTGCTGCTCACTGTTCAATATTTTATGATATTACTTTAATTAGCCATTTAAAATATGTTTTTTTAAATGATTATTGGTATTTTTAGAGATACTTTTTCCTTACCATAAGGTTGTTTACTCTTAAATATTATCTTGCCAGAATCTACATTTTTTTTCCATGTCTATGTGGTTTAAAAGTTTTTGGGTAAATTTCTTTCTGGTCTACTATGTAATAGGAAGTGAGAGCAAGAATCTGATTGGTTGCTATTGGCAACATCTCCACTTTTCCTTTCCCACAGCTTAATAAATCTGGCCCTTGGAATTCAATCATGTCCACCAGCCCATAGGTAATGGTATCGGCTTTCAGCTACAATTTTGTCTGGAAACCTGGTATCTGTGATCTTTCTTCTTTTCATTCTGGGAGATCAGGATCTGAACTCATTTAAGGAGAAGGTATTGAAAGACCTTGAGTGGCAATTTTTCCTTATTCTTTAGAGAATCAACATGTTCATGTAATTACTATCATCCTCGTTATCTGGTTTGGTACAAGAAAGGGACAGACCATGACATTAGGTTTAAAGTCTTATTAAGTTAACTTTTTTGAGAGTATCAGATTGAAGACTTTATTTATCCTTGTCCTGTATCATTTTCTGGCATCTTTGCACCAAGATCCAAATTACATTCCACCATAATATTACCATCTGTTAGTTTATGGTTAGTCATTTGCCAAAGACAGTTGTCAAGAGCAAAAAGTGTTTTATTTTTGGCATAAAATCAAGGACCAAACATGTTACAAATCGGTAATTACATTACATAATCTACTAAAAATAAGATGTCAGAAAATGAAAACAAACTGATCCCCCACAAGGAAAAGGAAGGAAACCTGAGTGTAAATACATTCCTTATACTGTTCCTGCTTAACTATAATGAGGTAATGAATTCTAGATAGAAGACATTACTTCTATATTTTATATGCAAAAACAATGGCTAAAACCTAAACGATGTTATAAATAAATTGCCTCATCTATAAGTTCTGTGGGGATGGGGGGAGAGAAGGACAAAAGGAAATTATGGTCTGAAGTACACCCAGATCACACAGATATATTCTCTGGGGTCAGAAACACATTGCATGAGTGTGGGAAAAGAAATAATGTATGTTATGATCCCACATGATAAAGGGCTATCTTATAGAAAGCTACGTTGATGTCAAAGCAAATCCTGTATAACGACATGATACATAACATACATAATAGGTAAGGAACCGGTATAGTACCGAGATGACATGAAAGTGATGATGACATATCTGTAAGGGAAAAGTCTCCCCAGTAATGTAGGATAATAAAACTTAGCTTTTATTAGACTCTACATAAAACATTCTACACAAACATATGTAAGCGAACATATAAAAATCACACCAAACCGTAAATTAATGACTAGCGCACTGTATACTATTAGGTAATATGAAACCACATGCAGCAGAAAGTCAGTCAATGAGCAGCAGGTTAGCGGGAGACTTATCAGATAGGATACATTGTCATAGAGAGATGAATGGCCGGCCGTACTGCCTTCTAAACTAAGCCGGATCCTGCAGACCCAAATTCCCTGCTAGCTGCCCTGAGACAGGTCAGTCATAAGCACCTCTACACTCCTAAATAAAGACGGTACAATGACCTGAGCAGAAGCCAGTAACAGGACAAAGTTGCTGGTACTGCGGGCTGGAGCGCGCTTCTAATATGATTTCAGACAGTCTGACGCGCAAGATAGCTTGACCACAGATGTAGTGATCATCGGTTAGCGGCGCATTATATGGAGTGCTGCCTAATTACACTCCCTGGTAAGTATAATTGTCATCAAATAACTATCATTATCTTATACCAGACAGTTGCTTTCATTTCATCTCACTACTATACAGGTTCCTTACTCCATTACATGTGCGATTTATATCAGATGGACCTTATTATGGAATTTTTTTATTATCCTTCCTTTTATTTACATGTAATGTGCTCTCATGTTGCTATTGAGCATAGCTATCTTAGTACATAACTACCTTTAATACACCTGTTATATTTTGTGTGTGGTCTTAAAGCATACATTATTTATTTTCCCAGCACTGATGTGCAACGGGTTTCTGACAGAGTGGATATTTGCATGAACTGTGTGGCCTTCTGACCATCAGTTCCTCTTGTCCTTCTCTCCCCCAATTCCCTCAGAACTTGTATTTAATAGGAAGCCAGGAGATAGCCCCTTAATTTTTTTAGTAGTAGTAGTAGGTTTACTTTGGTACCGCAATGAGTCTATAGCGCCACTAAAAAATATTTAAATACAAACTCCTTGAAACCAATTACATTGTTTTCAAGGAGTTTGTATTTCTATTTTTTAGTGGCGCTATAGTCTCATTTTGGTATTTATTTGTTTTAGTTTTTGACAAGCATCTAACTTGTCTTGAGATGAGCTGCCTGTTGTTGTCCATATTTTAGGCGCTTGAGTTTATTCTATGGTTCCTTTTTCATGTGTACTTATTTAAAATCTGTCAGTCATTACCCTTTCGTCTCTGCATCGGGCCATCGTCCCCATCCCCTCTCTCTCTTGCTCTCCATCTATAAATAATTTTTTCTACTAAAGACAGAATTAGCCCCTATACCATCCCCCTTAGATTAGACTGTCATACTTTACACAAGACCAACCAGATGGAATGCACTGAACAGAGGTGCACGGTCTAACTACTGACCAGGTTTTCACCAGAGCCCAAGATGGTGATAATGGCGGAAAACATGCAGATAAATGCCAGGTCGTTGCACAAATAGTACAATGCAGTGATATCTAAAGACAAGAATTCAAAAGCCAACACAAGGAACAGGAAAAGTGAATAATGGAGAACAGACTTCAAGAGCACACAAGAGAACACATAAGTCAACAGGATGAAATTAGCGGTTACTCCGACACAGAGAAGGAGATTTATATAGGAAGTAGTAGTCACATGATCCACCAACCAATAAGTGATATAATAAATTCATGTAACTACAGACCTAGGAAATGAAACCCGAAATAGTGAGATCATGTGATCCTGGACTGCAAAAGATACACAATCATTTATGCGGATATTGTGATAAAAACATTTTGTCTACAGAAACAAAGTAACAAAACATAATGCGGGAACTGTACATACCACAGTTAATACAGTCATATTTGTATTTCATCATATGCATGAATGCTAAATAAATTGCCATATCTTAAAAGCAGGGTTGCTGACTCTTCCATTATATCCAGGAGACTCAAGAAATTTGGGTAATTTACCTGGTATACCAGGAGAGCTGGAAAATCTTCCGCAGGGGACTTGTGGCTGTGATTATTACTCATAGTGTTATTAGGGATTGGGCAGGATCGGAGAACGAAATTATTATAATCGAGCCCCACCTCCATCCCTAGTAATACTATAAAAACGGTCATTGATGGTCAGAGGGTGGGGCTTAGGGACACTAGTTGCATAAATCATGTCATTGAGTCCCGTCCCAATAGGAGCCTCTCTCTTCCCTCCAGGAGGGAAGCTTTTCAAAGGTCGGCAACACTGCTTGATAGTAAACTGTGAAGATTTAAAATACGCTCTATTCTTCAAGGAAATCATAAACTATAAAATCATATATATCTTCCTTTTATAACAATAAAACACTTCAGTTCTTGCACAATTCTCTCAGGACATGGAAATTATTTTTCTCTTGTGTGAGTTCTCTGATGTGTAATTAAATTAGATTTTTGTGTAAAACATTTTCCACACTCAGAACATGAAAATGGCTTCTCACCTGTGTGAATTCTCTCATGGTTAGTAAGATTTGATTTATGTGTAAAACTTTTCCCACACTCAGAACACGAATATGGCTTCTTACCTGTGTGAATTCTCTGATGTATAATCAGACCTGATTTATGTGCAAAATATTTTCCACACTCAGAACATGAATATGGCTTCTCACCTCTGTGAAGTCTCTGATGTGCAGTAAGCAAGGATTTCTTGGAAAAACATTTCCCACATTCAGAACATGAAAATGGTCCTAACCCAGTGTGAACTCTCTGATGTTTAGTAAGATGTGATTTTTTTGTAAAACATTTCCCACACTCACAACATAAAAATGGTTTTTCACCTGTGTGAATTCTGTAATGGCTATCGAGAACGGATTTATGTGCAAAATATTTTCCATACTCAGAACATGAAAATGGTTTCTCGCCTGTGTGAACTCTGCAATGGCTATCAAGAACAGATTTATGTGCAAAATATTTCCCACATTCAAAACATGGAAACGGTTTTTCACCTGTATGAACTCTGTGATGGTTAGTAAGATTTGATTTACGTGTAAAACGTTTCCCACACTCAGAACATGAAAATGGCTTCACACCTGTGTGAACTCTTTCATGGTTAGTAAGATCGGATTTCAGTGTAAAACTTTTCCCACACTCAGAACATGAAAATGGTTTCTCACCTGTGTGAACTCTGTAATGGCCATCAAGATCTGATTTACGTGCAAAATGTTTTCCACACTCGGAACATGGAAATGGCTTCTCCCCTGTATGAATTCTCTGATGTCTACTAAGAGATGATTTAAATGAAAAACTTTTCCCACACTCTGAACATGAAAGTGGCTTCTCATCTATAAGAGTTCTCTCAGATGTAATAAGGTGTGATTTTTCCAAGTCAGAGCCATGAACATTTGTTTCGCTTGTATGATATACACCATGTGTAGAAAGATCTGCGTTGTCAAGAGAGCACACTGCAGGATTAAAGGCATCTAGCATAATATGTGAAATACAAATTTGTGGATGGATAACTTGGGTTATAGGGTTTCCTGAAGAATCCTGTGAAATTTCATTATCTTCTACTTTACACTCTGAAGAATATAACTGATGTTCTCTGGATATATAGACAACATTGCATCCATCTGTTGGGGATAAAAGAAATATATGACAATACACATTAAGTTATAAGTTAAATTACGATTAAACTTAACACATGCTTGAAATGCTAGTTATCACACTGGATACAGAGTTTGAAAAAAAAATAATAATCACGTTGAAAGTTACTCCAGAGCAAAACCATATTGAACTTCAGGGAGAATGAAATACATGTTATTCTTTGCATGCAGGGAGAATATGTTACATTTTCTAAAAGCAGACAGATACTGACCAGCTTTACTTCAATATGGTTATTTAGACTTAGGCTAGGAAACATCACCTCAACTCAAACACTGTGTGCAACAGATTTACCTGCTCTGCAATTCTAAATGGTTCTGCCCAGATGTAACTTTCCTCACGTGTTTTCCTTTTATTTACAAACTCTGGATCTGGTCCATCGTAAGTAATTTTAGGTTTTGGAAGTAGAATAGATAAGAATAGAAATGAGAAACAAGGATAAGACACATGTTAATGTTAGTTATTGCATCACTGAAAAGGTGACAAGGAAATGAGACTCGCTGGGTAAATGGGTGGGTAGAAAATTATCAAAAAGTGTAACACAATTCCATTGCTAGGCAAGTAGCATACAGCAGACACAGTGCTTCCACTGTTATCCAGCCACAAGAGACTCAACAGATCTAGACACAATCAACAAAAGTCTCTCCATAGCACCAGTCACAATGTGCAACCAACGCAACATCTCAAACTCATTGTAGCTCCAAAATATTGCACATAAGCAAACATAATATGGGACCAGAACTACCAGAGATATTGGGCTGTTTCCAGACTTTATTAAGTGCTTGAACTTAATTACTCCTGGGCTAAACCATGTTGATTGCAGGGGGAGTCAAGTTAATTGTATTCTTTGCATGCAGGGAGATGAATTGCTTTGTGCACACAGACACTGATCACCTTTACTATTACACTGTTATTTATCACCTCTCATCTCTAATACTATTATATTATTATATTATTACACAGATACTGACCAGAGTTACTATCACACTGTTATTTAAACTAATACTGTTTGCAACAGATGAAATATATTACTCCCTTGCAAACAGTATTAGAGTTGAGAGTCTAAATAACAGTGTAATAGTAATGCTGGTCAGTATCTGTGTAATAATATAATATAATATTATTAGAGATGAGAGCTGTTAAATAACAGTGTGATAGTAATGCTGGTCAGTATCTGTGTAATAACATAATAATATAATAGTATTAGAGATGAGAGGTGATAAATAACAGTGTAATAGTAACGCTGGTCAGTATCTGTGTAATAATATAATATAATATTATTAGAGATGAGAGCTGTTAAATAACAGTGTGATAGTAATGCTGGTCAGTATCTGTGTAATAACATAATAATATAATAGTATTAGAGATGAGAGGTGATAAATAACAGTGTAATAGTAACGCTGGTCAGTATCTGTGTAATAATATAATAGTATTAGAGATGAGAGGTGATAAATAACAGTGTAATAGTAACGCTGGTCAGTATCTGTGTAATAATATAATA
>WWET01001913.1:137643-150384 GCA_011038615.1 Limnodynastes dumerilii | reverse complement strand
CATACAATACACACATATATCGATATATATACACACACACCCCCACACATATACACACCCACAAATATACATACTCACACAGGTAATTTTATAACATATTATTCATTATCCAACTTCCCAAATGTGTCAGTTATGGGGGTGCTACCCACACATATACATACACACATATATCGATATATATACACACACACCCCCACACATATACACACCCACAAATATACATACTCACACAGGTAATTTTATAACATATTATTCATTATCCAACTTCCCAAATGTGTCAGTTATGGAAGCGGGGTGCTACCAACAGTCCAGAAAAATGCATGAACAACACTCGGCGACAGAAAGGGCTGTTTTCTGGTGCACAACCTAATTTACACAATAATAAAAATCAAGTGTAATATTCTGCCAGTACTTGTAATCGCTGGAAAAGATTGGAACCTTATAGTATCTAAGATTTCAATCATAAATGTAATATTTATTTATAATCTCAGCAATAATATCATATTTTCAAAGTTCACAAACTTCACCATCATTTTCCATTTTTTAATATGCCAAAACGCAGAAAACGCATGAGTAAAGTAGAAGTAGCCACGAAAGCTATGACCGCTGTCATGATGCAACTGGACTCTATGGACCAAGCCATGCAGCGGAATGAGGAGGATAGGATGCAGCGGTTTTTCAAACATGAGAGGCAGCTGCAGGACAAATTCCTTGATCAAATTACTCAGATAACCAGGGAAAACAGAGAAGCCAAAATGGCATTTATTGAGCGAATAGTTCAGGGAATGAGATGCCAACAGCAATCTCCACCACCACCCGCTTACCCACCATACCACACAACCGGTTATCCTTTCCCAGGTTAGCCTCCCCAGAATTACCCTCCACCACAACATCCACCAGCAACACAGAACCCACCTGCTGCCCCGCATACTGCGCAAGACCAACAATACCTCCATCAACATCCAGAGCAGTCTGCAACACATAACCCACCGGCCACTGAAAATACATCACAGGATCAGCCATATCTCCATCAGAACTTTGAGCAGAATCTATTCCCTCGCTATCAATATTTATAAAATGTTTTATATTTGTGGTTTTATATTTTTAGTTATTGCTATTTTTGTAACTTGATCATTTTGTTATATGTTTTATGACTTGTTGCACAAAGCATTTACTTTCTAAACAAAAAAGCATATGGTTTTAAATATGCAGCAGTTAAAAAAAAAAAAGAAAGCAATAAACATCCTTTTTTAAAACAATTTGTGTTTATTCAACAAAACTATTAAGGTTGGTGGCCACGGTAGAACGAATAGTCTCCATGGTTGAGCTGTGACGCTCAACCTCAGCAGCTTGTGGATCAGATGGCTCCGACCGCTCAGACTCCTGAAAGATCCATTCAGGTAGAAACCGCAAAGATCCATTCAGGTAGAAACCCCTCTTGCTGCATCTCACAAATGTTATGCAAAATGCAACAGGCGGCAACTACATACGGTACAAGATTGGTGTTGGTGTCCATTCGCTTCAGCGATGCCATCTACCCTTTAATTATCCAAAGGTGTTCTCCACAATCATTCTAGCCGAGCTGAGGGTATATTTATAGTGTACTTGCTCCTCAGAAAGATGAAAACGCTGTGTGAAGCCCTTCATCAGCCATCGACGTAAAGGATATGCAGCATCCCCGATGAGGTAGGTGTAAAGAGAGTGTAAAAGTTTACATTTCTAATATATGGATGCTCTGTATAATTTCATACTACATTAGAAAAACATGTTACAGAAAGCATAAGGGAATATGGATGGATATAAGCAGATACAGGAGGGAAAGGGGGATATAATAGCAGGGGATATAAGCAGGGACAGGGGGATATACTAGCAGGGGATATACGCAGGTACAGGAGGGATGGGGATATAATAGCATGGAATATAAGCAGGTACAGGAGGGATGGGGATATAATAGCATGGAATATAAGCAGGTACAGGAGGGATGGGGATATACGCAGGGACAGGGGGATATAATAGAATACATTTAAGAAGTTACAGGATGTACAGTGGTTAAGTTATTTATTTTCCTCTCTGGGGAAAAGGTATCCTCCTTTAACCTCCTCAGCCAGGCGGTAGATGTCCGAATTGGCCAACACATGGGCGTCATGAGACCGTCCAGGCCAGCTAACGAAAACATCTGGGAAGCTGAACATAGGATACCTTTAGCATTCCATTGCACTACACATAATTACAGTTAACATTGTAAAGGATACTTACCAATAGCTGTGGTCAACAACAGCCTGGAGAATGATGGAATGACAGCCTTTCCGATTATGGTAATCCGCTGGATTCTGTACAGGGCAATGATGGGGATGCGTGTCCCGCTGATCACTCCAGCACATTGCGGATAGCCACGTCTCAGGAAGTCGGCAATGGTGTCATCCAGACGCTGTCCCTCAGGCAAGCAGATAAAGAGCTGATACTGTGCTTCCAGCAAAGCCTCTGTCACCTCACGCACGAGATTACTGATGGTCGAAATCCCAGGGGTTGCATACCAACACAAGACAATGGGTGGAATGGGATCCGTAAAGCTGTGGTCTGTGTGATCAGCACTGGGGAGATGGATTCCAGCACATACTAGAAGGTCCCACGGGACATCCGAAAGTAAGCAATCCACTGCTTCTCAAACGCTTCAACAGTTGCCCAGAAAGCTTCAGAATGACACCGCTGACAATCTCCTGCCACTGTGGGTTGTAAACCTCAGAATGGACATCTGCATGGATTTGCTGTACACTCTCCTTCTGCACAAATACTGCCGTTAAGTATCCATCAACTCTGCCATGAATTGCGCCCGTTTTCTCAACATGTCAGAATAAAACATCTGTCAGCAGCTGCAACATGGTGTCATTTGCAGCTTTAAACAGCAAAACAACCAATGAACCATGATCTCAGAGCTAGAAAGAACTAGTTCGTCAGCCATCATGGAAATAATGCTGTTAAAATGGCCACCATGTACTGACATCATCATTTTGTGCAACAGTAAAGTCCCTTTTAAAGGACATAATTTCAAACAGCCAATAAGAGCTCCTTTCTATAATGATTGACAGTTGCTTGACACACCAGACCCGGGAAATTCATTGGTGGTGTGAAAGGGACAGACCTGGGAATTTCCCTGGTTTTTGTGTGCTTAAAAGTCCTTTTTTTTTTGACCCAGCATTTTTTCCCAGAAAAACCCGGGTTGAAAATACCAGGTTTTTCGGAGTTGGCGGTGTGAAAGTGGTATTGGCAACTACTGATTACCACATTGCCTATATTAACATTTTCAACACTTTTTCAGACACCCTTAGTATTGGCCATCCCCTCTATCTCTAGGGAACAGTTACTATAGGGTGCTGCATCGCTGACTTTACTGTTTACTGTCTGGTCTTCTAAGCTGGACAATGACAGCATGTCAGAAGATTCGGAGGATATACCTACTGTTACTGGTTCATGTGTGGTCATTACAAATTCTGAGTCTTTTTGCTCAGCACTAACATCTAGGACCACCTGCCGTACTAAACCATTCTCCAGAAAAGTTAATTCAGTATTACCAAGTAGGCTACTTTCTTCAATTACTTCAGCAGTTATTGTCAAACCATTGATCCCACTATTGTTCTTCTAGAACAATGGAACAAGTTAAACTCAGGTGACCTTTCTATCACCTCTGTGTCAGCCACACTGATAACTGGAACTGGGACACTCAGTTTTGAGACCATCCGGCTTTCCCACAGATCCCAAAAATTAGGAAAATCTTTTCTTAAAATGATATCAAATGGTAAATTGGGGACTAGATCCACAGTGACTACTAGGGAACCACACACGGTTTCTTTATTCACATTAGCAGTATCATAAGGCTGAATATCACCGTGTATGCATGTTACCCCAATAGATCCCCTCAAACATTTCCCTTATTTTACTAACTCCACTTTCACCAAAGTAACATGACTGCCGGAGTCTAGCAAAGCCTCAGTATATTTGCCCTCCACAGTTACCAAACACACCTTTTTGTCAAGGTCAGCATGATTAACTGCAGCACAGGTTGACTGGGCAAACAGAGATAAATTGCCATTACCATTAGCAACATTGCATTCAGTATCATGTCTCTCACATAACATCTCCTTATTACTTCTCAGTCATCATATTGCATTTCTTCACTGGTCTCTGAACAGTTAATATCTTGCACATTTGTTTTCCAAGCTTAGCCTGTTGCACTACAGCACATGCTGGTTGAGCAAAGAAAGACATTCGGCGGTCAACATAAGCAGAATCACATTGCATAAGTTCTAACACAAGTGGACAATAAGCAGCAATATGTCCCATCCCACTACATCTGAAATTTTTAATCAGGTTTTTCTCACATTTTATTTGAGGCAAAAACCTTTCTGGAGTATCCCCAGTTTTCTTACTACCAGTCTCTGTATTTTTAAGTTCATATAAATGTCCCACGCCCACTTTCGCTTGGAACAATCTTACCAGTTATCACTGGAGCTCGCCGTTGTGGGAATGGCAGATGGTTGGATTCAGTGAACAGTTCCTTGGCCGCCACATATCTCTTGACTATTTCTACTAGCTCCTCTGCTGAGTCAGGGTTACCATGGGTTACCCACTTACGTTGAACTGGCAGGGCTCTAAGGTATTTTTACATGACAACCCTCTCCATGATCTCTGGTCCCGTTAACGCCTCTGGCTGTAACCTGTTGTGGTGAGATGGATGATGTCATGCATCTGTGAGCGTGGTGGTTTCTCCATCTCATACTTCCAGTGATGAACCCTTTGAGCTCGTAGCACCATAGTGACCCCCAAACGTGTGAGGATTTCCACCTTATCATAGTCTTTAGCATCTGCAACACTTAAATCAAAATAAGCCTTCTGCAGTTCCCCAGACAGGAAAGGTGCCAGCAGTCCTGCCCACTGAGTTTTGGGCCAGTTTTCTCTTTCTGCTGCCCGCTCAAAGGTACTCAGGTATGTTTCCACGTTATCATTATTGGTCATCTTTTGCAGAATGTGACTAGCTCATATGGATGTAGAGCTAGTGGTATTATCTGCTGGAGGTTAATGCCTATGCTGTATCATCTTTAACATCAGTCCAAAGTTTTGTTCCTGTAGCCTCCTGAATTCCTCCATGGCTACTTGCTGCTGCTGCCTCCGGAACTCCTCCATGGCTACTTGCTGAGACTGTAAGAGGTTTTCCATTTTGCTTTCTGCTGTAATTATAGCAGAATAATGAAATTTGGCATCCTTTATCATTCCCCAGTGCTGTCAATACACACCTATTCCAGACCCTACAACATGACCCCCTCCATTCGGTACATAATACTCTGCTCCTGCTCTTCCTTCCTAAAATGATTGTAGTCACCTGTGTTATACTAGTTATTTGAATAGAAAGGTGGTAACAGAGCCTTTGAGAGGTCTTCCATTTTGCTTTCTGGGGCAATTATAGCATCTTTTATCATTCCCCAGTGCTATCACCTCTTCGCTCCACACAGAAAGATTTTTTTTGTGGTGTATGGCCCTTTAAATACAGCAGTCCACAGAAAACGTTTATGCTTGGCTTTTCACTAGTGGGACAACAGCTCCCAGCACAACACAGAGAACAAAGTCTCTTTCTGCAACACCTTGCACTGTGACTTTAGCCAAACACTTGCAGAGTATTGCACCACTGCAAAACACACACAGCTACCTGTTCTCTGCAGGTTTTTCCAATTGGTGCTGATTTACTTGCTGCACAAATCCTTGCTCTTTGCACACAGACTTTTCACTGCTGCTCAGTGCCTTGCCTAGTAACTTGCCCGCATTCTCCACCATATGTTGCAAGATCGAGGATTTAGGTTTCCATTTTCTAGGCAATCCACAGGCACAGTCACTTCTTTAGTAGCAGAAATCAGGAGACATCAATGCTGATATAGTGCAAATCAGGAGATGTGGTTCATTGACACACTAACTCAACAGCACATAAAAAAAACTCATAAAAATAATTCCTAGGTCTGGCTGGCCACTAACTAATACAACAGAGAAAATCCCTCTCTATGGTGACTGGACCTCGTGTCCAGCTCACAAATACACAGTTCACCTGTGTGCTACTCACAGCCTCACTGGCTGTGTCTGGATGGTGTGAGATCTCCAGAAGCTACTTTCCTCACTAACTCCAGCTGAGAGAGCTTTGTTGAATCAATTACAATCCCTATATGCAGCACACACAGGTGTTCTAATCAGATGAACTAGCCCAAAGATCTGGAACAGGGCTGCATAACAGAACTCTGGGGCTTTTACACTGCTCTTGCCTCCTAAATCAAATAGTTCTGTTACTACACACACACATATACACACACACACACACACACTTACATACACAAAAAAAAAGGCAACCCAGCACTATTACAACTAACCAGCTAAATATATATGTATATCCAGAGGTGTAGGTACAGGGGGCGGGTAAGGGGGGGGCAGAGGAGACAGTTGCCCCCATCATGATTTTTGTTGGGGGGGGCAAAACAGTCATGAACTTCTGCACAAAGGTGAATGAAGCAAAAATGGGGATGCAAAGATAATAGATTTTTTTTGAACTCCTCAACTGTTGTCACTTCTGTTTACCAAAAATAAAGTTGTCTTCATGTTTGTTCTGTGTACATTTCCTTCTTGCAAACGCTTTTTTCTTTCTTTCTTAGAATCCCCACTCATTTTGCTATCACAATTTGCAGTAAGAATAAGCAGACACAGAAGACCGGGAAGCGGTACTTCCCATTGACTGTTCTTATAAGTTGAACGACAATGCAAGCAGTAGCAGTCTCACTGTTGCCAGATTGTAGGGTAGACAATGATTGTCTTAAGTGTTGTAGAGAGTCATGGCTACCATGGCAGGTTCATGTAACGCCACCCCTCCCCCCACCTGTGTAGCAGTAGATCCTTCATGTTACTTTCTGAACTTTTTTAAAATATAGATTGTTATAACTACCAAATGTTCTTTAATATAGCCTTAGGGGCTGATTCAGAGTTGCACTTACACCTTTTTTTTAGGTGTAATTGTAGACCTGAGTGATACCCATGTTAAACTGCAAGGGGAGGCAATTTTAAATTGTGAAACCAGAATTGGAATTAAGAGGTGAAGTTTATTAGCTTAACTCTGTTGCATGCAAAAGATTTTAAATTAATGAACACCCCTTACTTTGAAAAATGGTTTAGCCGAACTGTACACTTGCACCTACAAAAGGTGTAAGTGCAACTCTGAATCAGCCCCTTAGTATACAGATTGATTGATTAATTGGTTTATTAAACAATTGCTAAGTGTTCCGTTAATAAACATTTAATAAACAACTTGTATTGATAAAAAACGATACTCTCTCCTTTTACCCTGAATTTCATGTGGTGCATCCAGTAACAAACATGAGATATAGTAATTTAAATTTATATCATATACCATAATGTATAAATAAATGTTTATAGTAAAGTAAACAATTGAGCCGGGGTTGGCCAACCCCAAAAACACTGACGAAAATTAACATAGGAGTCTTTGCATATCTACACTGTCACAACTGTTAAAAATGACATGCAAAACACAAGAAAAGGGGGCACCAGGTCCTATATTAGTCCTTGGCCTTTGCCCCCCCATGAAAATTTTCATTCCTACGCCCCTGCTCATATCTATGTGTTCATCTGGCCAGAGAACACTGCTACTATTTTGGGCTATTGGCATCAAACCGGAGCCTGTTAACACCAATACTGCATTTGTGTTGTGTTTCCAATATTGACCAGAAAGGTCCCTATAGAGGCAATAAAGAACTAGAGCTCACAGCCAACGGAGGGAGCAGTACCACGTGCCGGCAGGATGCCGCGCCAATTAACCCTGGACAGATTTCAGTGAGACTGGACGTTGTGAGGGTAAGCCTGTTCCAGCTGCAGGACTTGGTCCATGCTAAAGACTCTATCGCATGGTTGCCGACTCCCGGAATTCTCATCACATTCTCATGTCACATACACAGTCATAGCAACACGTATACAGTGCCTGGACGCAGCGGTCCAGCCTCTGTGTATGTGTAGCGCCGTTATCAGCGTGACGCTGACACGCTGATAACGGCACTATCAGCGTGCAGAAGAAGAGGCGCCTCAGAGGACAGAGGGTGAGGAAGAATAGCGGGGAAGACAACAAAAAGGGAAGAGACTTATAAAAGCTTATTGGGGGTTAAAGTATGTGAAGGGGTGGTAATGAGTGGTTATAGTATGTGAGGGGGAGTAATGTGTGGTTATAGTATGTGAGGGAGAGGGGGTAATGTGTGGTTATAGTATGTGGGGCGGGCTAATGTGTGGTTATAGTATGTGGGGGTAATGTGTGGTTATAGTATGTGAGGGGGGTAATGTGTGGTTATAGTATGTGAGGGAGGGGGTAATGTGTGGTTATAGCATGTGAGAGGGAGGTAATGTGTGGTTATAGCATGTGAGAGAGGGGGTAATGTGTGGTTATAGCATGTGAGAGGGAGGTAATGGGCCTGATCCAGACCTACGACCGCAAGCGATCGTACACCGGTCGGGAGCGTAAAAACGGGAGAAAAAACGCACTGCGCATGTGCAGTATGATAATAATATAATAATAATATAACAGTATTAGAGATGAGAGGTGATAAATAACAGTGTGATAGTAACACTGGTCAGTATCTGTGTAATAGTATAATAATAATAATAATATAATAGTATTAGAGATGAGAAGTGATAAATAACAGTGGGATAATAAAGCTGGTCAGTAGCTGTGTGCAGTAAGCAATTCAAAGATCCATGCATACAAAGAATACAATTAACTTGACTCCCCCTGATATCAACATGGTTTAGCCCAGGAGTAACTCATTTCAAGCACTTAAGTCTGGATCCAGCCCACTGTCACAACTGTCAGAAATGACATGCAAAACATGAGAAAAGGGGGCTCCAGGCCCTATAGTAGTCCTTTGCCTTTTGCACCCCCACCCCCTGAAAATTTTAGTTCCTACGCCATTGTTCCTGGATCGTCCTGCAATTCTAGTTTACACCAGAGGAGACACTGTATCTAAGCCCTTAGTTCTGGAATTAGGTGTCTGTAATCCTCCATTAGGGTTTGTACCTGATACCTGGCTATTTATGTCCTGCAAATCCAGCACTCCAGTGAAGTGAAGTTACACCTTTGATGTTGCTACAAGCCTGGTGGATCTTCTGTCTTGCTGAAACTTTGGACTGGCCTTACACTCCTGTGTGGACCTCATTGCTTCAGTCTGCTACCTTACCAGTATCTTGCCTGTCTGTTACCTTGCCTGCCTGTCTGTTATCTTTACAAATATCTCGTCTGTCTGTTACCATTACCAGTGTCTTGTCTGCCTTCATCAGTCTGTTACTTTCTCTGGTCTCTTTTCAAAAGTGTCTTGATCCGGGTGTCCGTCACAGGAAAAGGTGTAACAGAACACGAGGGCATACGTATCCACTGGAGAGTAGTAGGTTCAGAGGAAACGTCAGGAAAATGACTTAACTAAAAGGATGGTTGATAAGTGGAATAACCACCCATTGGAGGTGGTTAAGGCTAACACAGTAGAACAGTTTAAACATGCGAGATGACCCAGAATTCAATATAGCTTGGGATAAATTGTTAGCCAATTCTTCCTTTGTCTTGATTGAGTTACTCATTACCTATAGACAGAAGAAAACTGATCCCTTTTTAGGGGAAACAGAAAAAATTCTACATAATATGAAACCCATTATATATAATCCATTATTTTTAGAAAAAGAGTAGGGCCCTGCTTCACACTTTGTAATGTTGCTAAATATATACAGGCCTTGTGCGTATCTTGGAATTTTTTTTGCAATTTGCGCATGTGCTAGTCAGATGTTACGCAAAGAAACACATTACGCACGGAGTTCATTTCCGTACCTAGTGAATCAGTAAAAAGGGGTGTGCCAGTAGTTTGTAAGAAGGAAGCTAACTAAAGTGGATAGGGGGAGGCACTTTCATAGGGCTGAATGGGCTGGGTTTGGAAAATCCATTCTTAAACAAGCTCTGCACAAAGATACAAATGGAGAATTAGCATAGCCCTATGGTTTAGAAAGTCTGTTAAGATTTGTAATAACGAGAGGAATGTTGTGGGAGCGCACTTGCCACTTAGGTGCGTAGTTTTGTGAATCTGCACCTACTTAATTCATTCTTAAGTGTGAATCAGGCCCTAGATTTCCAACAAAAACAGGTGAACAATTGTCAAGATGTTCAGAGGGGTTATCTTATGCAGAGGCAGCAGGGACAATTGTGAAGATGTTCAGAGGGGATATCCTATGCTGAGGCAGCAGGGACAATTGTCAAGATGTTCAGAGGGGTTATCTTATGCAGAGGCAGCAGGGACAATTGTGAAGATGTTCAGAGGGGTTATCTTATGCAGAAATAGCAGGGACAATTGTCAAGATGTTCAGAGGGGTTATCTTATGCAGAGGAAGCAGGGACAATTGTCAAGATGTTCAGAGGGGATATCTTATGCAGAGGCGGCAGGGACAATGTTGAAAAATATTTAGTTTTTTTTAGAGACAATCCTTTACATGTAAAAAAAAAAGTTGGACCACATGGCATAAGTGACATTCAAAAGGGGAAGAGAAGTGGTAGAAACTCTACAACTTCTCCTCCTGAGTCCTATAAACCCATGAGTCTTCTTGTAATGTAATTTCCGCACCAAGAGATCTTTAATTATATAGAAAAAAAGGTTTATTAACAAAATAAATTCAAGCGCTGTGATAACATTATCATCCAGGGGCGTATTAAGAAGTGAGGGGGCCCTTGTGCATAATTTGCACATGGCCACCCCCCCCTTACCTGAGACAGGACTGTCCCGATACGTGCGCAGCAAAGGGGCAGACCTTACAGCACCATTAGGCCCCGTCCCTTTTTTGGCCCGCGAATCGGGACAGTCCCACAGCAGGGGAAGGGGGATTAATTTGGCAGCTATTTCTTCCCTCCGAAAGATCCTAGAGGAAAGAAATAGATGCTGAATGGCCTACCTTCCCCAGCCAACCCAGGGTGCAGGATGCAGGATGCGTGCCACAGGTCCCCATGTTCTGAGGGACCCGTGTGCACCGCACACCCTGCACCCATTATAGATACGCCTATGTTATCAACAAATTTCAAGCCTGAAATTTCTGGTTTGCAACCAGGCCATCAGTATCTTTTATTAACTTTACACAGATAGGTGGTCCCATTAATTACAAACTATATCCTGATGCCTCATTCGTCTAAGGGTCTTTTCTGGGCTGGACATTCTGTAAATCTTTGTAAAGAAACAGTTGATCAGGAACATCTGTTCTTAGAATTCTTCCACTGCCGCTCACACCCTGGGAGTGTCTCTACATTTGTAATGTCTTTGTTTAACAGTCAACTGTCTTTTTTATTACTATTCATGTGGCATGTCATACACCTATATACTCTCTGCCCCCCCCCCCAAGTTCTTTACTAAACTTACACAATAAATAAGTATTAAAATCTAATTAATTGTACAATAATACGTAATATTACATAATACATAATTAATATTTGCTTCATCCAAAAGTACACTTAAAAGTGATAGTTTAAATAGTCACAAGAAATATATGTAACAGAGATTTAGATGCATGCACAGAAAAGCTAATCTTAGACTCACAAGATAAAGAAGCATTTGACAATTTAAATTCTTTCTAATACGAGAACAATTTATTATCTATGACATCTACCCAGCATCACTCTATTACTAATCCTATAGGTACTGTTTCACTCCCTAAAAAGAAGTCGGAGTTTTATCCATTACAGTAGAAAACAGATTATATTGTAACGTTCTATACAGCTATGTTGAATGACTTTGAGAAACTATGTTCAAGTGTGAAATTAACATAGAAATATAGAAAGTGACGACAGATAAGAGCCCAGCATCCAGTCTGCCCAGTTGTTTATTTAAAACTATACTGACCCTAGACCCTATTTACCCTTATATTTATCCCAAGCATGTTTAAACTGTTCTACTGTGTTAGTCTCGACCACCTCAGATGGGAGGCTATTCCACTTATCTACCACCCTTTCGGTGAAGTAATTTTTCCGCACATTTCCTCTGAATCTACCACCCTCCAGTTCATATTCATGCCCTTGTGTTCTATTACACCTCTTCCTTTGAAAAATGCCACCCTCTTCTAGCTGTTTACAACCCTTGATATATTTGAAAGCTGCTATCAAAACCCCCTTTCCCTTCTCTGCTCCAAGCTATACATGTTTAGATCCTCTAGCCTTTCTTGGTATGTTTTGTGACACAGGCCATGGACCATTTTAGTTGCTCTTCTTTGCACAGTCTCTAATGTAATTATGTCTTTTTGGAGATATGGCCTCCAGAACTGAACACAGTATTCTAGGTGTGGTTGTACCAACGATCTATAAAGGGGCATCACTACTTCTCTCTTTCTGCTACTAATTCCTCTCCCTATGCAACCAAGCATCTGACTTGCCTTTCTCATTGCTTTGTTACCTTTAAGTCACATGAAGTAATGACTCCTAGGTCCCTTTCCTCCTCAGTACTTTCTAATGTACTGCCATTAATGATATATTGAGCTTTTGGGTTTTTGTGCCCCAAGTGCATGATTTTGCACTTTTTGGCATTAAACTGCAGTTGCCACACTCTTGACCATTCCTCCAGTCTACCTAGATCATCCCTCATTTTCTGTACCCCACCTGGCGTGTCTACCCTGTTACATATCTTGGTGTCATCTGCAAAAAGG
>WWET01001913.1:97344-110552 GCA_011038615.1 Limnodynastes dumerilii | reverse complement strand
TTACTACAGGCCCCCTGAGTACACATATAGCAGATGGATAGGGACTCACCTACAGGAGGTGCCTTGATGGGCAGGTAAGCTTAACCCAATATAGCTATATTGTGACCTAGGGCCTGATCCAGCGCTACGAAAATTCGCACGGCGGGCGAATGCGTACGTTCGACCGCGCGAATAAACATACACGCCCCTAACACTCCCATAGTAAAGTACCTGCTTACGACGCCTATACCCTACACTGGGTACGACCGTCGGCCGTACGAATTTTCGCACAAAATACGCTGAGCGTACGGGCTTAGCACGCCCATACTGTACAATTTAAATGGCTATCCCCGCCTCCCTGTAGTAAAACGGGCGCCCAGGCGACCATCGTACTGAACGCACGCCCATCGAGCGAAAAATTCGCTCACAATACGACCGCTATTCGCTCATGACGCCCGGGCGACCGGAAGCTGTCATACTGGGCATGCGCGTTGCAAATTTTTTACCGAATTTTCGCTTACGATGAGCGTACGCTCGCTTGCGGTCGTAGCTCTGGATTAGGCCCTATGTCCCGGGGGGCTAAAATGTCACCATCTTTTACTAACCTGTGCATTACAGTTTCTCACTTCAAACACAATGCTAAACTTAGGAAACACTGCTTGAGTATTATGCTTTTGTCAAATATGTATTATATAGTGTAATAAAAAAGGGTATTTTTAGTAAATCATTATTTTCTATTGTATGTATTATGTTCACATTGCTATTGAACTGATCACATTGATGATGTAGCTGCATTGAACTTGTCTGCTTTGTGCCTCATACACTTTTTGCTGTATTTGAATTGCCATCCAGAGGTACGGTCGCATGTCCCTTTAGTGCGCATGCACCAAGGCCACATTTGCTGCCTGCATGTATTACGTGAACCTCTGGATCAGGGCTACTGGAAGGAGTAAACAAATTCATTGATGATCTAGGTAAATGAGAGGAATGATCAAGTGCATGATAACTACAGGCTGACAATGGCCCTTTAAAAAAAGACTGGCTGGGAAATCAAATGCTTCTGGAGAAGCAACTGATCCACAGAAGAAAGAAAATGCAGCAGTGAATGGCATATATTAATATAACCCCAACCCTTACCCTAATAATACAAAATAATAGAAAGTTGAGCTTGGTGGGCGTGGTGGAGAGGCTGATCAGAGCGCTACCCACAAAGACAGAAACTGCTAATCCTGTCAAAGGGAAATATTAAATAAAATTTTGTGGGAGCGCTAGAGGCGCCAATAATAAAATCTCGACCGGATTAATAAATAAATGTGAATGATTTATTCAATCAATCAAAAACTACAATATGAATAAAATCTAATTAAAATACAGGATATTAAATAACCATGGTAAAACCCATATAGATCTTGCAATGCGAATATATAGATCTGCATTAGTAATTGAATAACTTCCAATAGCAGCAAACAGAAAGAACCATCTGCAATATGAAATGAGAGCACAGATACGACAAAAGGTTAGGAAACTTTGATAGTTCCCCCGATGTAATAGTCCTAAAGTCCGTTGTGCTGATGTTACAATGGTAATAGGTGATGAATAGATCCACAGAGGTAATACCTCAAAGAGAGGCACAGGTATACGATGGAAAACGTGATACTCACTACCAGTATGTCCCAACTGTGTAGCAACTCTGGTAACATAGAGGGTGGTAGAGTGGAACTTACAATAGCCACAGCATGTGTGAAACGAACCTGGCCTCCCAACAGTATTGCTGGTGATAAACTGGTGAGCTGTGATGAGCAGGTGGATGTGATTAGCCACAGACACAGCCAGAATCGGAAGTGAGATGATATTCGGCTCTCAATAATAGATGGTAATGATGCAATCGGTAAACTGCAGAGTGAGAATAAGGCAGGAGTGCATGAGCTGGAGCTCCCTCTCTGAGTAGCGGTCAGACATATGGTGTAAAAGTTACACGTTGGTGTAGAGCGCCATATATGTGGCTCTAACAGCTAATAGAGGAATAGTAAAGTTTTCTCAAATGGTGGAGTATCCAATAAAGTACATAACGGAAAACCTGTCTCCTGTTAAAAAATGGTAAAGTACAGGGAGTCCAATGAATGCAAAGTTGCAAAGAGATGTAGTGATGCAAGGGGGTGTACCAAGGAAACTTTAAGCGTTTCTTTGTCTATACCGACAAATTCATCAGAAGGAATACCACATGACATGAAAGGTGCCTTTTTATACCCATAATTACATTAATTAACATACACATAATCACAAAGGGAAAAAAAAACCTGTCGAGATTTTTAAAAAGACATCAAGTATTTTAAAATTCAGATGAGAACACAAAATATACAGTTACATTCAAAATGGATAATTTTATAATCAAATAAAAAATAAATAAATAAATAAAACTACATATGTAAAAAATACTCAATCTTCAGCAGCCTACGAGTTTAAGATTTAAGGGGGCAGGTTTCAAGAAGCTCCATAAAGGACAATGATATAGTTAAAGCCACAGGTGCACATAGCAATAACCTTATCACAATAGAGTTGAACCCAGCATTAAGGTATGAAGGAATGGTAAAAAAGTGAAAAATAAAATAGAAAGTTAATCAATAAAAATAAATACATAAAAATAATATGTTAGAACTGTTTGCAGACATAGATTTTTTCATTCCAAGCACATGCAAGAAGCCCCTTCCCATGAGTCAGTTATATTGACAGATAAGGACTTGGTAGGTGTACAGACCCGCATGGATCTTCTGCCGGCTGATGTTGTACAATTGTAAGCCGAACCTTCAGATCCTACATCTTCACCATTATCAATTTCTGAAGATCTGTCACAACCAGTGCCTTCTAAGTTTAAAAGGAAATCAAATTTTTATCCTATACAACACAAAATGGGTTTGATCGATAGTTTTTACAATCATACACTTTCTGATCTGAGAAATGTATGTGAAAAAACTGAATTGAGACCCATAATTAATAATAATTTGTCCACTACTGAGCAAAAGGCTTTAAAGGAACTTATGAGTGATACATTGATCATTATCAAAGCTGCAGACAAGGGGAAGGCTCATTCTCATGGATACTATTTACTATGAGGAGGAAGCCCTCTCCCAACTTCAGGAGAGCAAGTTTTATGAAACTTTAGTGTCCAATCCTACAGTTCAGTATCAACATGAACTTAAGATACTATAGTCATCAGCTTTGGATGGTCATGCTATCACCAGGAGTGAATTTTATTTTATTTTTCCTACTCACGCTATTACTGCTATTTATTATTTTCTGCCTTAAGTTTATAAGTCTCTCACCCACCCTCCTGGACGTCCGATCATCTCAGGGATCGGCTCCCTTACCTCCAGCTTGTCTTTTTATGTGGATCGTCACCTTCAAAAACATGCAGTTTCTTTACGTTCTCATTTAAAGATACCACAGAGTTCTATCAACCATCCAATGGCAATCCACTTATCTTCTGGTGACTTGCGATGTACAAGCATTGTATACGAACATCCCATACCAGAAAGGTATATCTGCTGTAGATTTTTTTTTGTCTAGAGATTCCACCTTTTCACTATTACATAAGGAATTTATTTTACAGGCCATTGATTTTATATTGACTCAAAATGTTTTTCTTTTCAAGGATCAATACTATTGTCAGAGCCATGGGGCGACGATGGGGACGAGGTTCGCCCCGAGTTGTGCCAACCTATACATGGGCCTCTTTGAAGAGAAACATGTGTGGGGGGGGACAGAGCTGGGGCAAGCCTCATCCTATATCATTGTATATTGATGACCTATTCATAATATGAGATGGGACGGAGTGTGAGATGAGAGACTTTATTTCTGGATTGAATTGTAACACATTTGATTTAAAATTTACATGTGAGGTGCACCCGGTTTTAATAAACTTCCTAGACATTACAGTGGAAATTAAGGATAGTTTGGTGACCACATATTCATACCGTAAACCGGTGAATTGTAATAAATATATAGATTTTAAGAGTAACCATAAACAATCTTGGATCACTAATATTCCTAAGGGACAATTATGCTGCCTCAGGCGAAATTGTTCCAATTTTGACACCTTTGGACCTTAGGCAGAGAGCTTAATGCAGGCTTTTAAACGGAAGTCTTATCCTGACTCTCTGCTGGAGGAGGCCTTTAAGAGTGTTTTTGATTTGGACAGATCATCTTTATTACAACCAAAATCTACTGTAGAAAAGATTACGAATCGGACTCATTTGTCTTTCGTTTCACATCACAATTGCGCAGCACATAAGATTACCAACATCATTAGAAGAAACTATAAAACACTCTATTCTATTCTTAGATTCTGTCTTCCAAATACACCACAAGTAAAATTTAGGAAAGCCAAAAACTTGGGCAACTATTTGGTGCCAAGTTTTTATAATCCCCAGAATACCCTGATACGGAAACAAGGGGACACTTTGGGAAAATGAAATTTACCTAAAATAATGGGTTGTTTCAATTGTGGGAGCAGTAGATGTTTAACATGCACTTTTATTATGCACAAAGCAAAACAGTTTCAGTCCTTTATCACAGGAAAACATACCCTATAAACATGCTTATAAATTGTCAAAGTTCTTATGTAATATATCTACTCTCTTGTGGTTGTGGATCACAATATGTGGGTTGCACAGTAGGCCCTATCAGATTAAGATTTTTGGAACATAGGCACAATATTATAAGCAAAAATCCTAAAAGTAGTGTAGCTATGCACTTCTCTAGATGCTTTGTTTCAGATTTATCTGGTTTAAAATTTTTGGGGATTGAGGTAATATTACCCCCCAAAAGAGGAGGTGATAAATTCCAACGCTTGTGGTCTAGAGAAGCATACTGGATACACAACCTCCAAACGTTATACCTTACCCTAATACTTACACCAGCCCTCCCTTAAATTACCCTAACCCTTCCCTTCCATTACCCTTACCCTCACCTTCCATTTCCCTAACCCTCTCTTCCCAGCAGCCTGACATTAAGTATCCCCTCCCCGCAGCCTGACCCTAGAACTCTAAGACACCCCTCCCCATAGTCTAACCCTAAGACTCCCTTCCATACAGCCTGAACTCCCTATAGACTCCTAACCCTAAAAGTCCCCATAGACTCTCTTATAGACTGTAAACATCACCTGTCCGGTGGGTCTGTGGTTGTGCGATGGGTGTATGGCGGTGGTTTCTGAATGAATGAAATGGTAAGTATGTCGATCATCATACTTACCCATTCATTAATAAAATCTTTTAGAGTTGAATAGATTAAACAAGCCCAGAGAGCACTCAAATAAACAAGCTACAGTTTTGTTGTTTTTTTATTTGCTATATTGTAGTTCATTTAGGCTTCTGTCATTATACCCCACTATGAAATTTGGGATTAGATTCATATCTGTCTATGCGGCAATTTTCTCCCCCTCTTCCCCTTTATTCATTGTTACCTCTCGATACTTTCTGAAAATGCCTTGTGCTTGCTATAAAAAAAATAAAAATAATGAAGACTATAGCTGTCCGAAGATCGCACATGCAAGTGGGAATGTTTATATTGCAAACTCATGGATGTCTGGATGGCATGGTATGTGAATATTTTACTTGGAAATCCAATCACATCAACATATATGTTATTTTTGTTAGAATATTTTAATTTTAACACAATAAAAATTAAGAAATTACTTGTTTGCTAAATTTACGAACATCTCCAGTTCATTTTCCACAGAGACAAAGATGATTAATCTCTGGAGTTGCCTATATATGTTTATAAAATGTGTGCCCAATGAAAGTAAGTATCATACACTACAAATTATATATATTTGGATATGAATATTGTCAAATGCAACCAGAACTTAAATAAAAAAAATACAATGGATGTCATTCTGGAACTAACTGATCCAGTAAGTTCTTTCTCTTCCTACTGATATATACTTTTCAATGTTTTTTGTTAACTTTTTTTTTTTATTATTATTATTATTATTATTATTATTATTATTTTGACATTTGTGCATTTAGTTTCTTGTCCATTCAAGCTAACTTTTTACATTTAATTCTGTCATGTGAATCAATGTCTCACTTCAGTTTTATTGTATATTAAAATTGGGGCATGTGCACTGATGTGAGGATATGTAGCAAATATAATATTTAATTTTGGTTTCCCTTCCCTGTGTTTAGTAAGGATAAAAACTTGGATAACAATGGATTGGAAAAACATTAAGCTCAAATCTAAGATTAACAAATGTAACTAGAGTTTATCTGAACTGTTTTTAAGTTCAAAGCTTTCTTAATGTTAGTCAATAGATCTCTACATACAGTTGTCCAGGGATCAATTTCTTTATAAGTACATTAAGACTGATGTATTTTAAGTATAGCTAGTTATTTCCAATCACATATCTGAGGGTACTATCAGGCTAGATGGTTTACAATATTTATAAGACAAATAATCTTTATCAAAGCATTTGTTTTAAACAACTATTTATGTGTTTTTAAAATTAGTTTCTTTACTTAACTCCATTTCTACACTGTCATTTTCTTTTTTCAATTTTTTTATACCTTCACTGAAGCATGCAATTTGTTAAGCTCTGACACATATTAGTGCACATATTTTTAATGGAAGTCCAAATCATCTGGTTTTGGGCATTTCAGAACCAGGGGTTGAAAAGCAGGTACTCAATACTGCAATCTTCCTTGGTTAGAAGTCTTATAAAATTTCAGGCTGTTTTGGAGGAGAATCTTGAGATAAAACAACATGTATGATGCCGATGAGGTTATGTTTAAAGTCTTGTTACAGATTAAAGGGCTGATCTGAAGGTGGGAGTAGTAGTACAAAATTAGCAAAACTGCAACTTGGCAAAGCCAAATTAAACTGCAGGAGGAAGAGGTAGATTTAAAATATGCAATTAAAATGAGTTTGGAACAGGATTTGTAACTCAACTCTTAAAACAGGTTACAAAAATAAAGGAATTAAATATTTGTGTGCGATCAGTAAAGTCAGTCAAAACCTTCCCCTGATGCAACCCCTCTAAAAAAAACAAAAATGAAACAAAACAAAAACCCACGCATTAATTTGGATCCCTTCTACATTGCAACATGGCTTGTCCAGGTATAGATTTAAGCATTTATATGCTGTTACTCCTTACTGTGCATAAGACTATACTGTAGGTACCATTAAATTTCATTGTAGGCCTTGTGAAAAGGGAATACAGTTTCATTTAATTTTATGAATTACTGGTAATTCAGATAAAGAATGAAATACTTAAAATACTTAGTTTTATATTGTTCTTTTAATAAATAAAACCGATAACCATGACTAGAAAGCAACATAATGTATCAGCTGCAAAATAAGATTACTTTTTCAATTCCAGATTATGCAAAAGACAAACATCTCCACAATCATCTTATTGGGATTCCAAAATATTAATTATAAATGTCTTTTCTTCATTTTTATCTTTGTGGTTTACTGCATAACATTAAGTGGAAATTTCTTGATTATCATGTTGGTGTCCTTCAGCAAGAACCTCCAATCTCCCATGTATTTCTTCCTCACTCAACTCTCCATATCTGACATCTTGTTGATCACAAAGATTGTTCCCAACATGCTTCATGTTGTGCTAAATAATGGGGCCACCATATCTCTCACTGGTTGCATCACTCAATTGTATTTTTTTGGTTCATCAGAAGCTTTAGAATGTCTTCTTCTGACAGTGATGTCTTATGACCGATACCTGGCTATATGTAAACCGCTACATTACAACAATATAATGAACCAGATGCTTTGTCTTACATTAATTATTATATGTTGGATGTTGAGTTTCTCTATAGCATTAACCGTAATATTGGCCATCAGTCAACTTAAGTTCTGTGGCCCAAATATTATTGACCATTTCTTTTGCGATTTGTATCCTTTACTAAAACTTTCATGTTCAGATATTGCTGTTGTCCAAATGATAACTACATTACTGGGCACTTTTGATATGATCTTCCCATTTATTATAATCATTATTTCATACACTTACATTGTCTTAATAATATTAAAGATATCAACAAAAGCGGGACGATGGAGATAATTTTCTACATGCAGCTCCCATCTGACTGTCGTAGCCATATTTTATGGGACAATAATCACTACATATCTGCTTCCAAGCACAGGACGCTTACTCATAGCCAGCAAGATACTGGCTATGTTGTACACTGTGGTGACTCCTTTGTTAAACCCTTTCATATACAGTTTGAGGAATAAAGAGATTAAGGAAGCATTAATAAAACTGAAATCTTATAATATTGGTTATTTATTTCTGCACTTGATTGGCTTAGCTTTTCTATAGATTTCCATTCAGGAGGAGCTTCAACCCAATCTTTTGACAAGCTACATATCTGTCCTTCCAGTTTATAGTTGCACAGTACTTTGGGCTCTTTGACACCATCTGAAGGGGTCCTATGTTCTACTACATTGACTCCATTTTTTTTTTTTTTTACCTACATTACTACTAGAAGACTCCTTTACCACTGGCCCCACGCTAACCAGCACTAATGAGCACCGAAAGCAAAACCACCTGACTCTGCTCTGTTGAGAGGTGTTTCTATTACATTATTTTAAAGCTTAATATATTTTGTATTTTTTGTCTTGCATCAATAATAGCAGTTATCAGCAAGTGCATTAGGCTCAGGCTCTGCTCCACTGCATTGGCCTTAACAGTTCAAAACTGGATGAGATTTCAATTGCATATACCTCGATGAGGCATAGCAATCAATCCAAGGAGCACCGAGCTTTCGGTGCTCCGAAAGGTAAGGAAAAAAGTCCCCCATTCCTTTCCTTAATTCTAACCCTAAAAATACATAATTCATGCACTAATTATCTCCTGCATTAATTATTGCAATGCTTTCTTTTTGAACTCCTACAATATAAAATTACTACCCTACAATCTATATTGCATGTAGCAGCTAGTTTGATTTTTCTTGCAAAATGCTCTTCTAGAGCTGCTTCACTCTGTCAGTCTCTTCATTGGTTGCCGATACACTACAGAATCAAATACAAAATCCTATTGCTAACCTACAAAGCCATTAATAACACTGCACTCACATACATATTCTCACTCATCTCAAGGTATATCCCAATTCACTCTCTCAGATCTTCACAGGACATACACAGCTCTCCTCTACACTAAACAAATGTTCTAATTCCCGATTATAAGACTTCTCCCGTGCTGTACCCACTCTCTGGAATAACCTTACTTGTCCATTAAGAATATTCTCTACTCTCCAAACCTTCAAGTGCTCCCATAAAACTCATCTCTTTAGATAAGCTTATTAACTTGCACAACCTACTGCTTAATAATTGTCAATCACATTTTCAGCCACTTTGCTACCCGGTTTACCTTTTTGTTAAATGATTAGCACATCTTGAAAAACGTTACATTACAAACAAAAATTACCATCAATCCTGCTACTAACAATTCTTTGTGACTGGATTATACAGTGCACTGAGCACTTTTACTTTACATGCTGTCCAATCCATTGTGTGATATATAGCACTTGTCCTTATGTGTCAATCCTTAATGTCCTATAGAGTGTAAGCTTGTAAGCTAGGGCCCTCTTACCTACCCAGTCTTTCTGTTACCACCTAGTCTTGGTATAATGATTGTTAAAATTTTAAAGTGCTGCATAATCTGCTGGCACTATATAAAACCCTGTTAATAGGGTTGTTTTGCGGTCATATGTCACTGACCCATTTGCAGTTCTAATTTCCAAGATGTTACTAGTGGACATCTTAGAACATAACTTCATAGCCAAAAGGGTATCGCCTGACACTGGAATGTTCTCCTATGAGATAGGGATGCTGGTCCAATACTCTCAGCTGATTGAACAGCTTCCTCCACAAATATTATGGTAGAGCAAGGAAAACGGGAATTTAGGCAATGACCAGGGTAAAATAGGTAGGCTAGTAATGTAAAGAACAATGTGGTAGATCCAGAACTCTGCTTTCAATTAATTTACTAGCGTAGCGTATTTACGCTTGCGTACCTTCTATACACTCCCCTAGGCACACCCCTTGAATATACATACTTTGACTGATTTCCGCTTTTCAAACCCTACCTTAACTTTTGCCAGCGTAATCGCTCACGCCCGCACACATACGTATAGGCAGCGAGGAGTTACGCCGCTAAGCACGCCCATACTGTACAATCTAAATGCAATTTAAATGCCTGCATTGCATATTTTAAGTGTACTTATGGCTAACATAAAATTGGCATGCCCCCTCGAACGAATTACGCTACTGATACATGAATGGCTCATACGCTCACAGTTACGTTATGTTACATAGCGTATCATCTGTCGCACACATGCACAGTACCAAATCGCGGTTTTACATATCCGCCAGGCATAAATTCGCACTGAAGCCTTGTTCTGGATCTGCCCCAATGATCTTAAGTGCTAATGGAAGGGAGTAGTTAGCATTCTTCTGGGTTGTAACCAGCACAGAACCAAGGGCTCATTGGCATGGTTGGCACATCAGAAGTTCTAATGGGCAACTAGAGATTAAGGGTTCAGGTAGCGGGCATTGGCAAAACTACTCTGTGGTGCAAATTACCTTAAATAAAGATCTAAATTATATTTGGGGCATGGAAAAACAAAACCAAACATGGGGATAAGGCTGTTTCTGATTTATTCTTAATTTTTTTTTTCATTTTGCATTGTACTATTGGCTTTCCTATTGCCTCTGTATGGTGCTGTGGATACTGTGTGGTGCCTTATAAATAAATGATAATAATAACAACAACAACAACAATTAATTATTATTATTATTATTATTATTATTATTATTATTATTATTATTATTTGCTCAGACAAAGGATGAAAAAATCTAATGAGGATCTGCAGCATGGTAAAATTAAAGAGAGGGGAGATGGACAGTATTGGGGACAAATTATGTTCTTCCTATGAGATAATACTATTGTAAGCAATACAACATGACATTTTAGTAAAACATATTTATAACATAATCAAAACATCCTACATATAACCTTTTAAAGTCATAATACTGTCATAAAAACATAAACATGAATAAAGCATAAGCTTTCCAAAATAGATGAGAATCCCACCCACCCTCAATGAGCCCCAGTTGTGAACAGTTTAGCAACAGGAATGAATAGGCATTTGAGAGCCAAATCTTCAGACAGTTTTGTGGCTTAGTAAATATGGACCATTATAAATATGGTCATTATAGCAAAAGTAGCCTCAGGGACTGGGCAGTCAAGATACAGTTATATATCGAAATAGGGCCTTTCTAAGCGGGGACCCAAATGTAACAGGATTTGGAAACAGATTATATGAGGGGAACAAAGGACAGTTCAGAGTCAAGGGTGACACCTAAGCATCGAGCTTTATGAGTAGGGTTTATATCTTTGTCTTCAACAGAGATGGAGACACTGAATGGGTGACTCTGACTGGTAGATGGAAATATTATTAGCTCTGTTTTTGAAAGATTGAGTTTGAGATGATGGGAGGATATCCAGTATGTGGAGGCTAACGTATGGATTTGGGCCAGGACCCTACATTAAGTATTCTGAATATATCTTTGTTTGTGTGGAATACACTTGGCTTAGCCAAGCCTTTATTGTAACATTTAAATACATATGACCACCCACCATGCATATCTTGTGTGATTGGTAAGTGGACCAGCCCCTAATGATGAGGTTGCATTCCACATGGAACACAACATCAGGCGGCACAGCTGAGTTATGTAGCTAGCTTATGTAAGTCAGCTGAATTTCACCAAACCCACCATCAGGGGCTCTGGTGAACACAAGGCTTGCAGTAAGACTCCATGTCTCTGGTCCAGCATGGTTTGTTTACACTGAGTCTGGTGCATGATATTTACATACAATGCCAGGTCAAGCACAGGTAGACTACTCTTTGTGTCTGTGGTTCTCGCAAGAAGCATACCGGTGTAAATATTTTGGAGAAACACACCCTGTCAAAACTGTCCTTGTGCTTTCTGATAGTGGAAGTAACATTTTTCAAGTCAAATTTGTAAATTGGAGCACATACCATGTTTCATGCACACAATAAACTTAGTGATGCAGCATTTCCTAAAAAATTGCTTGTCAAGTTCTCTATTTGCTTTGACAAGACAAAAGGGTTTACAACATCTTAGCATTGGATCACTAGATTTTAGCAACCAAGCTTGATCCTAAGATTAAGTCCTATGTTTTTCTTAACAGATGCTACCTGCTACTTTCTTAAAGAGCTATTTCTGAGCTCAAGTTGCACATGACATGTTTTCTGCTGCAGCTTTTCCATGTAATGCTTCTGTCAGGAAACAACTGACATTTTTCAAATACAATAAGGTGGGTGATAAGGAGTCAAGACAGAGAATCAAAGATTAGACAAATGGTGTAGCTTAAAAGACATCCTTACATATAATGAGAAAGACCTAAGAGAGTTGGAAGGCAAATAGAGTTTTGCTTTTATACTTCTGACACAGACTATTGATTGGACTCTGAAGTTTGGGTCTCCAGTATGCCCGAAAGGGCAGCATGGCGGATCAGTGAGTAGCGCTTGTGCCTCACAGTGCTGAGGTCCAGTTTAAATCCCAAACTAGGCCTTATCTGTGTGGAGTTTGCATGTTCTCCCTATTTATTTATTTATTAACAGGTTTTTATATAGCGCCCACAGATTACGTAGCGCTTTACAATGTTACAATATTTATAACAATACTGGGGAATAACAGACAGACTGGGTGGGTAAGAGGGCCCTGCTCACAGGCTTACACTCTATAGGACAATGGGTTTGATACATAAGGGCAAGTGCTATATATCACACAATGGACCAGCCAGGGTGTATGACAAAAGTGCTCAATGCTCTGTATGCTCCAGTCACACAGCAGTGGTAGTAGCAGAGATGAGGGAATTGTAGAACAGAGAGCATGCGGGTTTGTGTTCGTAATGTGTTAAATTGTAGAAGTGGTTGATAATATGGTATTTAATGCTTAGGGTGGTTGTGGAATTTGATAAGCTTGTCTGAAGAGATGAGTTTTAAGGGAACACTTGAAAGATTGTAGAGTAGTGGATAGTCTTAATGAGCGAGGAAGGCTATTCCAGAGAGTGGGTGCTGCCCGGGAGAAGTCTTGCAACCTTAAATCTGAGCATTTATGAGGTACAGAGGTGAGTTGTAGATCTTGTGATGATCTGAGAGAACGTGCTGGGATATATCTTGAGACAA
>WWET01001913.1:71297-95745 GCA_011038615.1 Limnodynastes dumerilii | reverse complement strand
GGGTTTAGTAGGGAATTAAATGTACAGGCGAGGCGTTTGGGGTTAGAAGCCTGAGTAGAAATGAGAGTTTGAAAGTAAGATTGTTTGGCATTATCCAGGGCAGTTCTATAAGTGTGATAGGTGTTTGTGTAAGTAAGAAAGTCATGGGGCAGACGAGATTTGTGCCAACGACGTTCTGCTTTGCGAGTTTTTTAAGGGTACGTGTGTCATTGGTGTGCCATGGCTGACATTTGAGTCGCCGTGGTACATGAGGTGTAGCTGGAGCAAGTTGGTCAAGGATGTCTACTAGTGTTTGGTTTAGGTGAGAAACTGCTACATCAGGAGAGTGGAGATTAGGGACAGGAGATAGAAGTTGTTGCACAGATTGAGAAAGTTGGTTAAAATTAATGGCATTAATATTTCTACGGGTGCGAGTAGGTGTTGGCGAGTTATAGAGTATCGAGTTAGACTTGGTATGAGAGAGTTTGCAGGTGATAAGGTGATGGTCTGAGAGAGGGTGAGGAAAGTTATTGATATCAGTGACTGAGCATAGCTTGGAGAATGCAAGATCAATGCAATTACCATCCTTATGGGTAGTAGAATCAATCCACTGGGAGAGGCCAAGAGAGGAGGTAAGAGAGAAAAGCTTAGAGGCATGAGGAGAGGGAGGATCATTAATGGGAATGTTGAAATCACCAAGGATAACAGTGGGTAAGTCAGAGGATAAAAAATGAGACCCTATGTCTACGTGGGTTTCCAGTGAGTGCTCTGGTTTCCTCCCACATGCCAAATACATACTGGTAGGTTAATTGGCTGCTAACTAAGTTAACCCTGGTGTTAGGGACCTTAGTATGTAGCTCCAATAGGGGCAGGGACTGATGCAAAGGTATAATGTTCTCTGTAAAGCGCTACAATTTGTGGTGCTATATAAATAAACATTAATAATTAAGTACTGTTAGACATTGCAACCTAATATAATATAATATGCAGAAAGGGGTAGATCCAGAGCTACGTACACTAGTAATTTTACGCTAGCCCATTAGAACTTAATACACATGCGTGTGGCAGATGTTACGCAATGTAACTCAGAGCGTGTGGATCTTCATCGTAACTATGTATGAAGGGGCGTGCCAGCTATACAACACCTGTATTTATGCTTCAGAGACAGGGTGAGGCATTTAAATCATACAGTATGGGCGTGCTTAGGCTCGTAATCACATGCTGCCTATATGTACATCAGTACTTACGCTGTGTAAAATTAAGGTAGGGTTCGGGAAGCGTAAAACAGCCAAAGTATGTGCATGCGAGGGGAGTGCCTAGGGAAGTGTATAGTAAATATGCTACACAAGGAAACGTAATGGAAAAGTAGCTCTGGATCTGGCCTAATGTGCGTAAAAGAATTGCACACTGTATTTATATGCTGGTTAATAAAATTTATTGCACCAGGTTGCGATATTCTCCTTTCTGTTCCCCTCTGCATCCTCCTGTGGAGCTGCCGATTGTAGAGCACAGACACTGTTTTGGAACCGAGGCTCAGAAACACTGGGATTTTGAAAGAGAGGGAATTGGGAATGGAGAAACACAAGGAGATGCTGTCACACAGTGGATTTTTTTTTACATAACATCACCTACATTATTGAACTCTCTTCAGCAGATCAGTGGTTTCATCTTGTGGTCCTCACCAGGGCACATAAGGACACTTATGAATAGTGAGTGCAGAATGTATACTGCATTCTCACTTTGACTATATTATAACTTTGTTGCACAATTCCATCTAAAAAGACTTTTAAGGACTTCTAAGGAATGTACATTTTACATCCAATCCAGTATATTTTACCTTAGGTATGAAGACTATTTCTGATACCTGTATACTTAAGTATTAGTTTAGCATATTACTTTGGGTAGCACTGGGGTTACATTGGTTGCTTCTTTTTTTGGTTCATATCTATTGTGGTTCAGAGTTTTTGTGTATGCTCCCGACTTCTATTTGGCTTCCTGACACAGCCGCAACTCCATACTAGATATCCTGATATTCCTATACCTTTTTATATATGTAATGACACCACTAGTGAGACTAATATAGTCCCTTTCAGGAATGCTAGGAAAAAAAAAGACAATTTGGAGACCCTTGTACAAATGAACAATCCCGTCCTCCAGCATGTACTCGAAAAAAGCATCTAACAAGCTAGAAACCTTGTGAACGATCAACGTAGGAGACAAATCCCCAAAAACTTTAAGAAATTAATGTTCATTTAAATTAACAGCTTTGGGCCGTATTCACACCTACGCACCTAATACGCATGCACATTTTCAAAATGACCTACTACGCAATCTACGTACCAGTTAGGTAAGTAGATTGCCTTTGTGAGGTTTTACTCACAGGGTATTTTTAACAGATATATTCAAAGCATTACTGTATATTCAATACAAAATGTTCTGTAAAAAAGACATTGTCCAGGATAAAAAGAAAATGAAAAAGGACAACATCCTTGTTCAATTAACTAAACAGGCAATACATTTATTAAGTAAAAGGCAAAAGTAAAACCACAACTCAGTCAAAGCAACACATCCTACAGATCCATAAATTCATAACCACTTGGAGATTCAATCAATGAAAGGTATGACAGAGGTGTAAAACAGTGTTGGAAGGTAGTTCCCAGGGCATTCACCATATGTTCTTTCCAATGGTGCCAGTTACTTTTTTGAGAAGATTTCCATATAATAGTTATAATTTATTTTTGCAACCACTTTTCCAAATGTAGGAGGGCTAAAACGGTTTTAGTAGCAATCATCAGATGGCCCAATAAATATCTATCCCCCTGTAAAACCTGAGAGGGGTAGATATGCATCAAAGCTTTTAGGGGAAGGGCGTAAGTTCCGTCTTTAAGAGAGTACAAGCCAACTGATAAACTTTTTCCCAAAGAGGAATGATTACCAGACAGGACCAAAAAATATGTTTAATATCGCCAACTTCACCACATTTTCGTCAACATAACTTGGACTGAAAGGGGTACATCTTATGAAGATAGCTAGGAGTCAAATATAGTCTATATATTAATTTAAATTGTTTCTCTGAGTGATTAAGACATTTAGAAAAATTCAAAGCTGTTTTATGTATTGGCTCCCATTGAGCAGTTGAAATAGAAAGATTTAAGTCTTTTTCACAGATAGTTTGAGCCCGTAATGTACTAGAAGGGGGTAGACAACCCAAAAGTTTCTGATACCAAAAAGAGTTTGCCCCTCGAGATTTAGTCGCTGTAAACCAAGATCTTTAGGGTTCTTGGAGGGGTAATAAAGAGCCACTTACTTTTCTAATAGTAGAAATCTAATAGTGTAACTGAAAATATTTATATACCTCAGTACTTGGGAGGTTATATTTATTTTGTATATAGGTGAGCCGAAATATGGTTGGTCCCTGTAATATATCTTCCAGAGATGATATTCCATTCGCCTACCACTGAGTCAAAGATAAGTTTGGGATAAGTTTAGTCATCGCTACCAGCAATATTCCGCTAGATGGGAGTATTATTACTCTATTAGCTATAATTGTTCTATCCCAAACTTTGATAGCATCTCTGACTTCTAAAAGTGGTATGGTGAGGGAAGGTCTCATAGGTCCAGGGATTAATGGAATATCCGCCAGCGGAAGATCTATGACAGAAACCTTCTCCAGATCTACCCAAGATTTCTTACCAAATACAAATGACCAATCATGTATATGTGAGAGAATAGATGCTTCTTTGTACAGTTCTTAACATGGTAGAGATACCCCACATTTTGATTTAGGCAAATACAACTGTGATGTTGCTATCCTAGGAGGTCTCTTCCTCCACACGACACCATTAATGTTTGGAGTTTATCCATTATTTTCTTAGGGACTAAATACGGTATTGTTCGAAACAAATAGAGAATCTTTGGCAGTACTGACATTTTAAAAGCTACAACACGGTCCAACCAAGAGACCTCAAACCTAAGCTACCCCTGAATTAAAGAAGTAAGACGTGTAATCAGTGGAGGATAATTCACTTCAAAAATATTATCAATGTTTATCAATTATCAATTATCAATATTTGTATACCCAAATATGTTAAAGATACCTCTTGCTAACAATAACGGTATTTTTAACTAAAGGGATAAACGGTAAGTTTTACTAAAGGGATATTAAGAGCCAAGGCTTCTGTTTTAGTTGGATTTAATTAATAAAATTATGTCTCACTATACTGTTTTAATAAAGAATGAGTGAGGTCTCTAGATAAGCAAAGAGTGAGGTCTCTAGGTTGGTTAAAAACAGGAACACATCATCTGCAAAAAGGCAGATTTTTTTTACATATTCCTTTATAATAGATACCAGATATGTCAGAAGATAATCAAAATTTTTGGGCCAGGGGTTCTATAGAAAGTACAAAAATATAAGGGAGAAAGGGGGCAACCTTGTCGTGTACCATTAGAAATAGATATAGTGTCAGATAAAAAACCATTACAAAGTACCCGAGCATTTGGATTTGAATATAGTGCCATAATAGATGAGAATATTCGACTCTGGAAGTCAAATTTAAAAAGAACCTCCTTTATATACAACCAGTTAAAATGATCAAAAGCCTTCTCAGCATCAGGAGAGAAGGATCCCCTCAGACGCTGAGGAGGACATAATATTTAATACACTGAGCACTCTTCTGGTTGCATCTGATGCCTGTCTCTCAGATACAAAGCCAACCTGGTCAGGATGGATTGATAAGGGTAAGAGGGGGGTAATTTGGTTAGCAATAATTCTTGCAGAGATCTTAAGATCAGAATTTAAATGGGCTATTGGATGGTAATTTTTACAATATGAATGATCTTTTCCCTCTTTAGTAATAGTAACGATCCTAGCCTCAAGAAACCCAGCAGGGGCCTCTCCCTTATCCAAAATAACAATAAACAAATTTGTAAGATGGGGAGTTAGTTCATTCTGAAAAGTTATATAAAATTCATCAATAAAGCCATCCGACCCAGGAGCTTTATGGGCAGAAAGAGTTCTAATAGCTGTTGTAACCTCAGCAGGGGTCTATGGGGTGTTTAATTCTTCAAGGGTATTAGGTTTTAGTCAAGGGAGAGAAATATCCTTCAAAAAGTCAGCAATAGTTAGGATAGAGGGTTCAGGGAAATAATCTTCCATCCGCAAATTATATAGTGTCAAATAATATATTGGAAACTGATTAGAAATATCCAGCGGGTTTAAAAATTTTAAACCTGATAGAGACCGGAGGCACTTAACTCTATTAAAATTGCTGAGCCCGAAGTTTCTGAGCAAGTAATTTCCCCACCCTATTACTCGAAATATAATTTTTATGTTGTAATCTTAAGATAGAGGTCTGGGTCTTTGCTATGAGCATTCCCTTTAGTTCCCTACAAATTTTATTTATTTCAGATCGCAAGAGTAAAGAGGGTTCACTTTTATTCTGAGTTTCAAAGTTTATTAGAGTGAATTATAACTTCAGTTGTGTTGCTGCTTGCTGATTTTTATTTGCCCCTAATTTAATCGCTACACCTCTTAATACCATTTTAATAGCAAACCATTGAATGATATGTGAAGTGTCCTCCGGTTTATTATAAAATAATAACTCAGAAAGGGCATGAGAAATGGAGGACTTAATTATTATATCCCTTAAAAGGTACTCCGGAAAACAACAAGGGCGAGGAGGAATCTGAGATTAATGTAAAGGAGCATGGTCAGACCAGCTCATTGGTAAAATATCAATTTGTTTAGTAGATTGAAGGGTCAATTTATCCGATAGGATTAGATCTATTTGTGAATAAGAATTATGGACAGATGAAAAAAAGGTATAGTCCCTTTTGCACGTATTCTGGACCGGCTATATATCATAGAGATTGAATTCCCTAAGTAATTTCTGAAAGGCCAGGGATGGACCCTCTGGCTGTATAGAAAGTAGAAAACACTAAATGTCTTTTACTAATTGAATTTAATCCTCTTACATTTAATGAATACATTTTAAACATCATGGTGGAAATAGAATATAGATTAAATAAGTAACAATTGAACAAGGATAATCTTTAAGATCTCGATTCACTAGGAGCATAGGATACTGACAACAAAACATTAAAAAAACTGAAACTGCCCAATATATTGGGCAGAAGTTGTTGCCGCGAAAAAAAAAAAAAAAAAGGAAGTGCAACAGTAAGACCATAGGGGAATCGTAAAGAGGCACCAAGCCCCGGGTACATTGCCTATAAATAAATAGTTTGTTAATCAACTGTATTCAACAATAATCAACAAAACAACTTAAACATCATGATCATCCTCATCTATGATGTTCAATTAAATCCATCACATAATTAAGAAATAAAAATTCTTAAAGATGAGTATAAGTTATTAAAGAGATAATTGTAGTAAGCTATACTAAGAGTAGATAAAATATTACTGAAGCATCTCAACTGAACTATGCTTTAAGAATCAGGTGGAGCAGGCCACTCTAGTAAGATTGAGATCCCTCTGATTTGAGTGCAGCCTCCATGTTGGAGATCATATAAGAAAAGTTATCATATCATACCACCAGTTTCACAGGAAACCCCAGCGGTACTGAATACCCTGAGACCTTAAGGCAGACGTTATAGAACAAAGTGACCTGCTCTTAGTGATAGTAGTAAAGAAAAGGTCTGAAAACAACTGGAGATCTCTCATGACTTTTGATCCCTCTGCTTCTCTGGCTGCTCGTAATATGTTCACTTTAACATAAAAAAAGTGAATGCGCAATCGAGTGTCCCTTGGTTGAGATGATGTTACAGATCTAGGTCTAGGATTTTGGCAATCTGTGGATACGATCTATTAACAGATCACGGTCTTCTACTGTAGGGAGTAATTTGCGGAAGATGGAAGTAGTATAGGCCATAAGGTCCATATTAGAAATAGTCTCAGGGATACCACAAATCTTGATATTATTATGCCCTGAGCGATCTTCCAAATCAGCTATTTTATTCCTAAGAGCATTAACTTCCTCATGAAGATTTTCATGGGCTAAAAGAAACCCCTCATTTGAAGCCATCAACTCCTCCATATTGGTTTCTAAATAGTCTGTGCAGGGAGGAGGGATTTAGATTAGCCGGGGAGGGCGGGGGGGAGGTGGGGAGAGGCATTCTCCATGCATAGTTTTCTTCTTAAGAAGGAAACTACCACCGGTTACTTAAGGTAGTCCTATGTGCCATAAGGTACCTAAAAATTGGGGTGGGGTTACGGGCTGCACCAGTGAGTTAGGTGTGGAGCTGTCCGCACCTAACTCACTCTTAGGTGTGAATATGGCCCTTTGTGATGAACTATTTTGCCACAAATCACAATAAGAGGCCCTTTTCCTTATTGTTCCCAGATTTCCATGCTTCCTGAAATATCCTTGCCCTTGAGATGGAAGTTTGAAGGTAGCTCTTGCTGCCTGAAAACAGTTCACATGAATGGGAGTAGCTATAATACTAACACATGGAAGTCTGTATACTGTGGTCCAGTACTTGTTGATCTTTTGCTTAGGAATCTATTCATCTTAAGAGATATATTATTTTTTATATATTTTTTTAATGTAAAGACTAAAGAAAACTGCTTAGTCAGAAAAAACTTAATATATGACTTCTCCTTTGCTGAACTTCCCCAGTGCATTTTCCGTGAGGCAAGAATAATCCCTGGTGTTGTCTCTATATGCTTATAAATGATTTCATAACAGTGAGCAATGAAAGCATGTGCAGATATGACCAAGTATGAAACACTACAAAGGTTTATATTTGGATATCAAAATTTTCACAACCAATCTGAACTTATATGAAAAGAGCAATGGATGTAAGCCAGAGTCTAATAGATCCTGTAGGTGCTTTCTCTATCTATTGATATATACTTTAAATGCTTCAAATTTAAATGTAAGTTTGTAGTTTTCCTTTGCTCTCTTAATTGCAGGGTCCTCAAGACCTCTTTTATGTTCCTTTTCAGGATTCCCCACCTCATTTCTTTGTCTTCTCTTAACAAGTGATTTTTTAAAACTGTTTTCTACCTCGTCTCCCTGGGTACAGAATCTGCTGCCATTACCTATGTAGATTAGCATAATAAAATTAGCATTAAAGTAAATTTATTATTATTATTATTATTATTATTATTATTATTATTATTATTATTATTGTTAATCTTATTATTTTTCTTGTATAGTTTCTCATTTGGGTTAAAATGATTGTAATCAAGCTTAATGTTAGTCAGTAGATCTCTGCATAGTACATGGTTCAATTTCTTTATCAAAACATCAAGATTTATGAGCTGGAAACAGACTTAAGAAGGAGCTTGAAATTAAGGACCTGATTCACAAATAAGAATCTTCTGGGGGAGTCAAGTTAATTGTATTCTTTGCATGCAGGAATACATCTTTGAATTGCTTAGTGCACACAGATACTGACCAGCTTTACTATTACACTGTTATTTAGACTTGGGCTGGGAAATATCACCTCTCAACACTAGTACAGATGAAATATGATTTCCCAACAATCAACTAGGTTTAGCCCAGGAGTGACTTTAAGTTCTTATTTTAAGAAGATTCTTAAGTGTGAATCAGGTCCTAAGGACCTGATTCACACTTAAGAATCTTCTTAAAATTTAAGGAGTGTGGGTCCCCGGTTAGAATGGCCCTATTTCAATAGGGTCGCTTCCTCCCAGCCAGTTTCAAACTGGATGGAATTTTGATTGCATATGCCTCGAGGAGGCATTGCAATCGATCCAAATAGCACCGAGCTCCGAAAAAAGCTGGCTTTTTAGGCAGTGGCAATCTGAACACGGTATAAAATAGTACCCACACCTTTCCCTAATTTTAAGCCTAACCCTCCTTTCCTGGCAGCCTGACTCTAACCCACCATCTCCCACAGCCTGACCCTAATTGCCCCTTCCCTGCTGCCTGACCCTAACCCTCCCTCCCCTGCAACCTCATCCTAATCCTCCCTACCCTGCACAGAGAGGTTACTCACCTTTTCCTTGGTCTGGCGATAGCAGTGGCGGAGGGATATCGGCGGCAACGGAATTTGTGAATGTGAATGGGTGAGTATGCTGATCTTACCCATTCTGAAAAAAAAAATTAGAAAGTGGTAAGTAATCAAAATAGGGACATCTGAAAAGGAACTTTCAGATGTCCTTATTTTGGATTTGGTACATTCTAACCGAGGACTGCAATCAATATTTAAGCTATGCCTAGACACTGACAAACTAATATCTGAGGGTTCAGGCTCGGTGGTTTATATTATTTATTAAAAGTTAATTTCTGCCAGAGCATTAGTTGAGTAAGCTACCACTTTGTTTAATAATAACAGTTGCTTAGCATGTCAGTCAAAGGCTACCTTAAACAAATTTCTTCCTTATCTCTTTCCAGTGCCACACTGTAATTTTCTGTTAATTAATTCTGCCTTCATTCAAGCATATTAGTTTTGGAGACATGAGAACACTTGTTAGTGGATTTTATTGAGATCTGGCTGTTAGTGCACTAAATTCTATTTGAAGTTTACGACTGGGTACACACAGGGACTTTTTTGAAAGATCATTTTTTCAATCACACAATCGAAAGACCTTTTCACCAGATATCTCACCAGTGTTTACTGTCCAAAGATGCTCTGCGCTTTTGAAACGGTCTGTAATCTTTTGATTTTATCTTACGGAGCTCTCACCATGGAAAAATATATTTGGCTTTTTGCAAGTGTCTTCTTCTGACAGTGACGTCTTATGAATGATATTTGGCCATATGTTTACCGTTACATTATAACAACAGAATACTTTGTTTTACATGAATAATGATATGTTGATTTAGAGCTTCTTTATATCATTAATTATAATATTGTGTCTATTAGGAGATCTTTAGACAATACGCACCAGTAAGATACTATATATGGTGAAATGGTCTTTTGATTGTGTGATTGGAAAGATGTACCCTGCTAAAGTTTTCAGTACCAGCAAATGGGCAACACCTTGGCAGAACCATGTTTAACTGTAAGAGGAAAATTGAAAATGACTTTGATTCTAAGATTCTAGAGTGCTAAAATGACTAAAATTCTCAAAAGGAAAAAAAAATGAAGCTATTGCCTATAGCAACCATTCAAATTCTAGCCGACATAATAGTAATAGAAAAGTGAGAGCTGTAAAGGTTCAACTGATATGATCATTTGGATAAAGTATAAAAAAATTAAAATAATATTTCAGAAATATTAAGATTTATATTAAAATTCCATTTAAACCTGATATTCATGACAATAAAGCAATAAAATGTAGAGTGTCTACTGCAAAGTTAGATTTCTTATTTAATTCTAGTTTATGCACAAGACAAATATCTCCACAATCATCTTATTGGGATTCCAGAATATGGGTTATAAAGTACTTTTCTTCACTCTGCTCTTTGTGGTCTACTGTGTGACACTAGGTGGGAATATCCTGATTATCATATTGGTGTCCTGCAGCAAGAACCTCCAATCTCCCATGTATTTCTTCCTCACTCAGCTCTCCATATCCGACATCTTGTTGATCACAGATATTGTCCCCAATATGCTTTGTGTTGTGCTGAATAATGGGGTCACCATCTCTTTCACTGGTTGCATCACTCAGTTGTATTCCTTTGGTTCATTAGAAGCTTTAGAATGTCTTCTACTGACAGTGATGCCCTATGACCGATATCTGGCCATATGCAAACCATTACATTATAACAATGTTATGAACAGAATACTTTGTTTTACATTAATTATATGTTGGACTTTGAGTTTCTCCATATCATTAATTATAATATTGGCCATAAGTCAACTACTTTTTTGTGGTCCAAATATTATTGACCATTTCTTCTGTGATTTGTATCCTTTACTAGCACTTTCTTGTTCTGATATTGCTTTTGCCAAAATGATAACTGCATTAATGGGCATTTCTATTATCCTGTGTCCGTTCATTATAATTATTGTTTCCTACCTTAATAATATCAAAGATATCAACATTAGCTGGGCGATGGAGATCATTTTCTACGTGCAGCTCCCACTTGATCGTTGTAGCCATATTTTATGGGACACTAATCACTACATACTTACTGCCAAACACAGGGCGCTTACTCATAGCTCATAAAATAATGTCTATGTTGTACACCGTGTTCACTCCCTTTTTAAACCCTTTTATATACAGTTTAAGGAATAAAGATATTAATGAAGCTTTATTAAAATTGAAGATTTATTACACTGGTTCTTATTTATCCAAATCTGAACTAAAATCCAGATAATAATTTAGGACCTGATTCACATTTAGGGGTATAGTCTGGTCTGTGCCCTGCGGAGGTTAGCATAAGGAATTTTTATAGTACCTAGATACTCAATACACAGTTTTGCAGATATATGTTAAGCCTCCAGCAACTTACAAGGCTTCGCTATTTTGGTGGTCCTAACTCTAAAAATCAGAGTCCCAACTTTGGGTCATATATCATGTATTTTTAAATTGAGAGCTCACCCCTGTCAGAGGTCTCCAAGTCTCCAAAACAGCCAATCTGAGACAGCGCTTCTTGAGGTTGCTTCATTAAAGGTATGAAAATGTTGTGTATATAATGTGCTGCATCTTGTCTAAAAAATATGATTAATTTAATGTTCATTTTTTTTTTGCTAATCTACAAAAGCAATTCCACAAGATCTGTACCAAGGAAGATGAGTTAAGAAAACAGGTTTAGAAATCGCTAGTAAAGAGAAAACAAGAGGGAACTGAGGTATGGTAGGCAGGAAAGAGGACATCGAATAGGACATTAGGACCCTTCTAATTACATCCACGCACTTTATAGAGTTATAAGAGTTTTGTGAAGGACTTTGGACCGAACCGTGCGTAAGTGGGCTGTTTTGACTAGAGGGCACATGCACCCTCCAGATGTTACATGTGTTTTCCGCACGTAACTTCTATCATACAGAACTAAGTTCCGTACCATAGATTTTCCATTGTACAGGGCTGTGCTTCCCCTCTGCCCACCAAGGGGGGCATGGGGAAGCTTGTAGATTTTACATTGTGGATATTAACAGACGCTTATGCGCAGATCAGTGGCTGGATGCACCGTTGATCCGCAAGTGTGACTTAAGGCTGCCTCATGGCAGTTTAAGTTACACTAGTTATGAACAAGAGAGGGGAGTGACAGGGGAAGTTCACTCCCCTCTCATATGTGGATGGACAGACACCCACACGTATGGATAGTGGGTCTGGATCCAAACCTTTATGAGTAACATCCTGAAGGCTGGTTTTATCAGAGTATATTTGCCAGATGTATATATCAAAAAGGACAAAGTTAAAGATGTAGCAAAGATATGGTAAAGACTTTAGAGGTGAAATTAAAAACTTTGAATTGACCTTTGAATGTGGCAGTGAAGTCAGAGTAGAGACAGACATAGAGGGTGGACAAAAGTTTAACACAACTTACATTCTTTACTGATTTCTATTAGCTGCTCATAAATTGTAAATGTTTTATATATATAAATAAGAACAGATATGCCTACAAATGTTTATAAATGGATTATCTAGTTGAATATAGTGAGATATGCTCAATATATCTCTCTATTGCATTTATCTTGTCCTTTTTTTGGAATCATAAAATAAGGTTAATTAATGGTGTTAATACCATGTACATAAAAGGCATGATTTAAAAAAATAAATGTGATTTGGAACTGAATAAATACATAATACATATTGGGGACAATATTTACAGTATATTATCACCCACAGCTGTGTAAGGAAGATGAAGCTGTACATAGAAGAATGGAGATATTTGCTATGCAATGGGAAACACAGAATTTTGAAAGGGGGGGGGATTTTCCATTTTGGAGCCCGAAAATGGAACAAATAAGCTCCGCCGGTCCCACCCAAGCTCTTTTCTTGTCCCGCCCCCACTGTCATGCAGCACAGGGCAAAAAATACTACTACCCTGTAAGTGTATGTATGTTAGGGCATTAAACTGTAACGTGATGAACGGTTTAAAATTGTAAAGAGCAATATGATGCACTGTTAAGAAATAAAACATAAGTAAAATGACAATACTGATAATATGGTCATGCTATCTGACTGCTAAGACATGTAAGACATCCATTAATGTTCTCTGTGAAAGCAGGACGTTTATAATGTAGGAATTGCATTGGTTATTGGTTGTAACAAGTCCTGTTCTGATATTTTTTAGAGGTGATTTATAAGTTACTTATTTCAAACAGTAAAGTAGTAGTTTTATATTGAAAGAACAGATCTAATAGCAATAACAGTAAACAATGCATTAGTAGAGCACATCACACAATGGACCAGAGCTTGTGTCAGTGCATAAGCACTGTTGAATTTGTTGTGACCCATTCTCCATCCTCACCTGCTTCCCTATTGCAGCAAAGGCCAGGACCATATTCCTCCATGTCAGTCTGCCTCATATGGCCGTGAAACAATGCCCCTTTTGCGGTACCCGCGAAGCCACGTCCTTTTATAAATTTTCCCTTTTTTTTCAATCTGGGGGGGTTTCTGGGCAACCAGACCTCCCCCTGGGTGCTCCACTGCTATGAGACACCATAATGATAATTATGAGAATCCCACACATTGTAAGACATTAAAAGTACAAGGAATAAACAGAATATTATAGAACCTTAAGGTTAATGGCCCGGATTCACAACACCGTACGTGTTGCACATACGGTCTTAAAATACCGATAGCAGCTACTACGCATGCGTGGTAACTATTTTACGTAATCTACGTATCGTTTCGTTACATAGATTGTGTATATGCAGTCTTTAATGACCGCATATCCGCAATCTACGTAACAAAACAATATTTAGATTATGTAACATAATTACTACGCATGCATAGTAGCTGCTATCGGTATTTTAAGACTGTGCAACACGCACGGTGTTGTGAATCCGGGCCATTAAGACTGGAAAACCCAAAGAGAAATATATGTATACATGAATACAATTTCCTACCCTGAAAGGCAAAATTATAATTCTATGGCTCCCATATGGTGTTATTCCATTTTCTACTCCCCAACTATAAAATTAATTCCCTTGTACAATCAGGTATTTGAGAACTCACTTTTGTGACATGCTGCAGAGGTAAACAAAGCAGCGTGTGAAGTTCCTCTGTCTGGGTTCTATGTGCCTGGCTTCCCTCAGCTACTGGATAATCAATTAGATGTGTGTCTGATCCCTGCATCTGATTGGAGGAGTAAACTTTAAATAGCCTGAGCCCGGAAAGCCTCGTTGTCGGCTATAACATCTGGTTTCCTGCATTTGCCAGTTGTTCTGATTGCGTTCCTTGTGCTCTTGCCGTGCTTATTGTTCCTCTGTTATACCTGGTGTTATCCTTTCCCTTTCTGTCTCTGTTGTCTACCCCATTGTCTGTGTGTAATGTGAGGCATGAGTAGCTTGCTACTCATGCTGGCAGCTGCAGTCTCAGGCCGGTTGAGCTTATTTACCTCTGCTGAGTGGTTAGTGTGTTTACCATCTAACACTGTCTGTACCTGCCACTGTGTGCAATTCCATCTGCTCCTCTCTGTTTGTGTGTGTGCCGCTGTGTTTGCCAAATCACAGTGAGCGGAGCCTGGGTCTCAGGCTCCCTCTGTAATAGTTTACACTTCTTACATGCTTACCATCTCTCCCTGTGTCCATACCCCGTGAGTCTTTCTCTGGTGTTTACCGTCTCCACTGTATTCCATCTATCAGTGTGTATGTAAACATGTGTCAGGCCATCAGATTCCGCTCTCCTGTTAGCGGTGTGCTGCAGTCCATCTCCAGTTCTACCCACTTCTTCTGTTGTCCTTCTGTGTGTGTCATCTACCAGTTGGTCAGGTGCCTTTTGGAGGCCCTTGTCTGTTATCTGTTCCACATCTGTGGTTGCCTGCATTTCCCTGATTCCTACTATTGCTTATTACTACCATTTATATTCAGTGTGTGGGTTCCAGTCTGCTCTCTTGTATGCAAGGGTTCCAGGCTGCATATCTGTGTGCCTAGGCTCCTGTCTGCCTTCTGTGAGCAAGGGTTCCTACGACCTGTGTTGTATACAAGGGTTCCAGGCTGTGTATCAATTCCTGTTCAGGTTCCTACACTATAGGTTTTCCTTGGAGGCTATCGCCGGGGGCCATGGGCCTGATCCAGAGCTACGATGTTACACTGAGCGCTGTAGCGCTCAGCGTAACATCGCTGCTCTGGCCCGACACTCCCCCTTGTAGGAGCGTATTAACTCTCCCTTACGCCGGCTGAAGGGTACCCTAACTTCAGCCGGCGTAAGGGAGAGTTGATACGCTGGGACGGCGGCGTTAGTACGTTAACGCCGCCCTCCTAGCCTCATTACCCTTCCTCCCCCCGCCCCCCTACACTAACTTCAGCGTAGGGACGCTGGGGGACGTCCCCTCCAGCGTTCCTACGGCGCTACTATGGATGCCCGATCTATGTTCGGGCGTTTCCATAGTGACGCCGGGCAACATCTGCCCGGCGCATGCGCATTACGCTTATGGCCACCGTACTAGCGACGGCGGCCGTAGCTCTGGATCAGGCCCCATGTCCTTAAAGGTGCCAGCAGCCAAGCCTATCCCCACCATCAGGGGCTTTAGTAAAAACCTGGCCCTGGTTTAGATTTCACACCCTGGTTAGAATGTTTCCTGGAGACTGTAACAACTTTTTTTATATCAAAACCTACCAGATTTCCTCCTACGCAGTTATGTTATTACTACTGTTATATTTTGTGGATACAATTTACACATCCACATTTATGAAAGCCTCTATTATAAGGATATGCATTAGGTTTGACTACTGAAAGAGCATTTTTAACAAGCTCTCTTACTTTTGGGTTAGATGCCAGTCTATAAAGAACTTTGGACTGGACCTGCAAGAAAATTGCTATTACCTTTTTATGCTTTAGGAACTGGAAAAACAGCAACAAGCCATAAAGAATTTCACATCAAGCCATTTTTTCCGTTGTTTATATTTTTATTGTACTGAATAAACAAAGAAATCAAAATATTGATTTGTAAAATAGGAACATAGGGTCGTAACATGAACTACTTATGACAGGATTTATGCAAGTCATTTGCATAAGTCTTCTACCTCGGATCACGCCAGATTTTCCAACAGTCTATGTTATGACATACGTAACATACGTACGTACGTACATCAGTAAGTACGTAACTCGGGCTGACCCTTAATATATGTGAGGATAACCATTTAAATGAGGGAGCGCGGACGGGGAAGTCCTGTTACCGCTAGGTATGTATACGTATGGACGCAGACCTAGTTGTAAATGTTAGGGTAGCTATCTGGACACATACGTGTGTAGAGAGTGAGCACTCCCCACTATGGCTGCATAATTAGGAAACCCTGCACACATGTAAAGCATGTGGGGGTCAGGATCTGGCCTAATTAAAGTACAAAAACTAACCAGATACAGAAGACTGGTGAACTAAATTTAACTACTTTACTAACAACTACTAAGCTGAAATTATTTACTAACCAAACAAAACTTAACTACTTAACAAACTATAAAACTAAACTAGTCTTCTTTACTAACAATAGCTACTAAATTGAACTTGTTTACTAACTAAATTAAAGTACCTAACCATCTCAAACACTAAAACTACTCCTAAAGTAAACTAAACAATTTAGGTAATACTTAACTATTACCTCAGCTACTAGGCTACTTAACTATGGACCACATTAAGACTTTCCATAAAGTCTATATCAGGAACATCCAGCTTATCTCTCCTCTCTTCCCTTTATGGGTAGTAATTCAAGGATGTATGAATTGGAAGGGGAAGACATTTCTACAGATGTGGATTGCAATAATTAAGCTGTGTCCCACCCAATGGATGTAGTTTGGAATTGATTGGTTGGTTGACACAGTGAAAGTAAGATCAAAAATTGCCTTAATTTTGGTTGTCTTTATAGAGCCAAATTTATGATTGCAATGTATGTATGAATAGAGGTTAATATAGGACAAATCATTACTAGACATCTTGTCTAACACATGTATCATCATCAGCATCATCATAATCATCATTATATGTAGAATGATCTCCCCCCCATCGTTGAACATTGACATCAAGAACGTGTGAGTTATGTGAACCAATAATTGGTTCTTGGGCCTCAGTATTTTTTTTGGGCATATATTAACCTCCTTTAGAAGTGACACATATAATCTCAGACCCACAAGATGGTGCAGAGAATACATAACTGTCTTTGGCACGGACTTTCACACTACACATTGTCGGGCATGTAGCGCGCACAAATAGAGGCCATGGTTTGAGCCTTTATTTACCACTGCATGTGGTATTTGGTATGTTGAAAAGTTTTTGTTTTTGTTTCTATCCATGGACTATTTTTTATAAGTACATGTTGGAGAAGTACTATGACTGCTATTTTCCAGCACTAGTACCGGGATGCTCCTGTTCTGTACACCGGTTCATTATGGATTTACAGGACATAAATAAATACATAAACCAGAAACACTCAGTACAGATTGCTACAGAATGATATAGTGTGTGCAGGGCCAGATTAACAATGGGGCTAATGGGACTACAGCTCAAGGCCTCCATCTGAAAATAGGCCCTCCCACACTGCAGTGCATAAGGATGAATGTCCGGAACTGACATCCTCCTCCAAAGCATACTATATAATGTGGGCCCTTGATAAGTTTCAGCCCCAGGCCCATATGACCCTCAATCTGGCCCTGAGTGTGTGTGTGTGTGTGTGTGTGTGCGTCAGCAAGTGACACTGGGCTGGGTCCAGACTTAAGTAAGTGCTTGAAATTAGTTACTTCTGGGCTAAACCATGTTGATTTCAATGGGAGTCAAGGTAATTGTATTCTTTGCATGCAGGGATATATCTTTGCATTGCTTACTGCACACAGATACTGACCAGCTTTACTATCACACTGTTATTTAGATTTGGGATAGGAAACATCACCTCTCAACTCTAATACTGTTTGCAACAGATAAAATATTGACTCCCCCGCAATCAACACCTTTTAGCCCAGGAGTAACTAATTTCAAGCACTTACTTAAGTCTGGATCCAGCCCACTATTAGTAAAAAAGGAAAAAGGCTGCTTTGAAATAGTGAAGATATTTTTTTCTTAATGGGAACACTATATAGAATAAGATTGATAATGATAACAAGTGACACTGTTTGTTACAATTAAATTTCTGCTTTCTAACAGTGAAGACAAAAAAATATTAATGGGTACGGTATACTAAATCAAACTACTACTGACAGATATAGTGTGTGATACCAAATGACAGTATTTATGACAATAAATGCAATCTATGTAACAAAACCATACGTAGATTATGTAAAATAGTTACTATGCATACGTAGTAGCTAATATTGGCAAACGACAGACGTAAATTGGAAGACGGACTTTGTTGTGGATCCAGCCCACGGTGTTTAAATAGCTACTTATACAGGTGCTTGTGAATTAATTCCTTTTTCGGCTGCGGTGCAAAGTTGGCAACATATTATATAATACTGGAGAGTGACAATTCATTCTAGCTAATACATTTATAACCTCACTCATATTTAAATGTATAATACACTTGATTAAAATGAGAAGACTACATAAAAACATGTAAAACTTCAGCCTGACACTGCGATTTAAAGTGCAATACACACTAACATTAACTTTTGATGTTCATATAAAAAGACTAAAAGGAAAATTGAGACATTTTCTAATCTAATACATTATTTGCACAAAATGGGGTAGATCCAGAACAACGTCCGCGAGTGAATTTACGTTAGCCGCTAGCGTAAATTGACACATTAGTACTTACGGCGCATGCACACGGCAGATGCTATGCCACGTAAGGCATAGCGTAAGGGGCAGTCACATATCAGTAGTGTGTCAACTTACGTAGGGGCGTGCCAGCCATACGCCACAAGTATTTACGATTCAAAGGCGGGGTAAAGCATTTGAATCGTACAGTCTGGGTGTGCTTAGCAGCGTAGCTACGTGTGTGAAGTACGTCCGCTAGTGGTTACGCAGCGTAAAGTTAAGGTAGGGTATGGAAAGCGTAAGGCGCCTAAAATACGTACATGAGAGGGGTGTGCCGAGGGGAGTGCATAGAAGGTACGCTGGCGCAAGAACACAGTGTAGTAATAGCGTAGCTCTGGATCTGGCCCCATGTGAGCATAGAGACAGTTAATTATTTTGCTTTGTGGCAAAAGACATATATAGTCATTTTACTGGAGTCAAATCTTTCAATCTAAAATTAGAGTAGATCAAGAAAGAAAGAAATAATTATTATTCAATTTATAACCATATAAATCCAATAATTTTAATATCTCAAATATTCTTTAAAGATATATAAGGAGGCAATCAAAAAAAAAATTTAAATAAGGATCACAAAAATCTTAATAAATCTATCGGTTAGACCATAAATTAAAATATATACTGTATAAGGGGAGAATCATATATTTATACCAGAACATTAAAGGTCTTTATGAATCCAACAATGAATCAAGGAAAGGCGTGATTTCAAAGCCTTCATTTAGGCCATATGGAGATAATGAGCCTGATTCACACTTAAGAATCTGCGTAGTTTTAGGTGCGTATATTTAAAAACGGATGCACTGCGCATGTGTAGTAAGTTTTATACGCTGTTTACGTTGGACTTACGCATGAAATTACGTACTTATACATTACGCACCTAAAGTCTCTAATAAGTCGTAATAACATACGCAAAAAGGGGCGTTCTGTGAATAAGTAACTAGGCAGATACGCAGATTTTGGTTGAGAGAGGCATTTAAATGACCAAATGAAGGCGCGGTTATGCAGTTATGTTCCTAAGTACTATCCCTACGCATTCAAATGCGAACCTACAGTTAAGGGAGCCCCCTGGCACTCGTAAGTCACATAAGAACCTAAAATCCGGGGGCGTGCTGAGGGAGTTTCATTGCTATTAGGTGCGTATATTTAGGTACCTATCACATTCTTAAGTCTGAATCAGGCCCAATGGGCCTGATCCAGAGCTACGAAATTGGCCGATTTCGAGCGAGCGTACGACCATTTTTTGCGTATTTTCGTACGAAAATTCGCACTGCGCATACCCAGTATGACAGCTTCCGGTCGGCTGGACGACATGAGCGTATAGCGGTCGTATTGTGTGCGAAATGTTCGCTCGAGGGGCGTGCGTTCAGTACGACGGTCGCCTGGGCGCTCGTTTTACTACACGGAGGCGGGGATAGCCATTTAAATTGTACAGTATGGGCGTGCTAAGCCCGTACGCTTTGCGTATTATGTGCGAAAATTCATACGGCTGACGGTAGTACCTAGTGTAGGGTATAGCCGCCGTAAGCAGGTACTTTACAATGGGAGTGTCAGGGGCGTGTATGTTTTTACGCACGGGCGAAAATTCGCATTCGCCCGTCGGACAGCACTTTCGTAGCTCTGGATCAGGCCCAATGTATTTAACATGATAATCCAATATGTTTCTATCTGTGTCAACCGATTCTCTCTATCTCCTCCTCTAATATCTTTTGGGACACATTCAATTATTTTAAATTTGACAGAGTCACAGCTTGAGTTGTGTTCCTCAGTGAAGTGTTGTGGAATGCTGTGATTTGTTACTTTATTATTAATATTAAGAAGGTGCTCTATTGCTTTCAGTTTAAACATCTCTTTGTTTTGCCAGTATACTTTTTACCACATCCATATGCAGTTGGAATATTGTTTAATCTCAAAAATGTTTGTAATTGAAATTTGAAAAACACTTCCTATTTCTGTGGCAGTGTTTGCAAATTTTGCATCTGCCACAGGAATATGATCCCTTTACTTTCATAGCTGACTCAATGGTGTTAGTAGAAAGAGGTGGTAGATGACTAGGGGTCTCATTTACTAAGGGGTGATTTAAATCACCCCTTAAAATCACCACACATAGATGGAGTTGAGGTGCAATTTTTTTGTAAAAGTCTCTGGATTTACCAAGGGGTGATTTTGGCAGGCGATTTATCAACTCCATCGATGTGTGATGATTAAACTTGAGCGAGTTTATGTTAAACTCTTGTGAGTTTGTGCTAAACTCGCTGGAGTTTAACCTCGCTGGAGTTCATGGCCCATAGAAAAACAAACATTATAAAAACACAATACTAAAAATGGCTGCCGTCACAAGCACTTAACCTTTGGCATGCTGCTTGCATATAGTACTATAAAGCACAGCATGCCCATGTATTGCAGGGCATACTGTGCCTTATAGTACTCTAAGCAACAGCAACAGGGTTAATGGGATGCTGCCGGCAGCATACTGTCTCTGTTACTATTATAATAAAAATATATGCCCTCCAACCTAATGTAAATGCAACTACATCAGTAATGCCCATATTAGATGTCCCCTCCATCACTACACAACCTATTAGTTGTCCCCTCCGTCACTACAGAACGTATTAGATGTCCCCACCATCAATAAAGAACCTAACCCATGTTCCCTCCATCAATAATTACCTATTAGATGTCACCTCAATAAATTTTACCAAGTAATTATTGGCCCCGATCTTATTTAATGTTAAAAAATATGGCCTGTGTACAAGATGCTAAATGAATAAATATTCCCCACCATAAAGAAGATGTTACACATATTAAACTGCTAAATTAAAATCTTTAAGAACATACTCACAGTTCTGTAGATTTTGCAGCCGCGTCTTCTTCATGTTGCTGTGGCTGCCGAGGATGTCCTGCTCCTTTACAGTCTCTTCGGTGAATGATGGATGTCATGTCAGGGTCCTCTTTTATAATCTCGGCCATGTTATCAGGTCAGAGGATTTAAACAAAAAATACAATATACAGTTTCATCTTACCTGCACCTATACCTTCATTGTGTATACAATCACCTGCCCTTGTGGATTATGTTACATCGGTAAGACGATTAGACAATTCAAGGAGCGGATGGCACAACACAGGTCTGCCATCCGCCAAGCTATAGAGGGTAAGGCTAATGACCAACTGGTCTCAAGACATTTTATTTATTACAGACACTCTTTGGCTACCCTCAGGTACAGATTCATTGATCACGTCCCGACTGATGTCCGAGGAAGTAATAGTGAATTACAACTTTTACATTTGAAAACAACTTGGATCCATCATCTTAATACGGTTCCTCCTAATGGGCCTGATCCAGACCTACGATGTAGCGCTGAGCGTATTAATGTTCAACGTTACATCGTGAGACTCCCCCTGACACTCCGCCTGTCCTATCGTATTTACACTCCCTTACGCTGGCTGAAGGCTACCCTAACTTCAGCCAGCGTAAGGGAGTGTAAATACACTGGGACGGCTGCGTTAGTATGATAACGCCGCCCTCCCAGCCTAATAACCTTCCCCCCCCCTGCCTCCCTGCACTAACCTCAGCGTAGTAACGCTGGGGGACACCCCCTCCAGCATTACTACGATGGAGCTACGGACGCCCGATCCATGATCGGGCATTGCCGTAGTTACACAGGGCAACATCTGCCCGGCGCATGCGTAGATCGGCTTTTCAGCTGAACTTACTCCTACGTAGCTCTGAATCAGCCCCAATGGGCTTAACAAACTGCGGAGTCTATCATGCTTTATGTCATCTATATTTTATTTCACTTTATTTAACTTTTTGCCTCTTTGTTATTTGTCTACTTTTTTCTGAAATCTGACCTCACCACTTCAGATGCTAGGTTATTTTATTGTACTGTATGACATTGCTATTCTTGCTATTCTTGTTTGTGCATTGAGTTATGGATATTGCATACTTCCTACCTATTAAGCGGACCTTATGTATCTGTGACCTTGCATTCTTGACCGCATATTTTCTTGAAGTTGTATAGTGCGTTCTTGTGCTACATACTGCTTTTTCTGTTTTGCCATTTGTGTATATATTTCATGTAGGGGCTGATGTTCTGCTTTGCACTTTTATGTATTTTGTATTCTTCACAGTTTGCACTGTTGTTGTGTGGTGACGCTGTGCGAGCCGGTCTGCCGTCACTTCCCGTCATTTCCAGGGGTTGTGCCACTCGACCGGCAACACACGCCAGACATGTGAGAAGGGGGATGTATCTGCAAATATCTGTAAGTTATTTATATCTCTTCACTTGTATTATGCATGTATTGTCCTTGAGGAAAGTTTTGCTTATAAAACTAAAACGTTGAACTAAAGTGGTATTTGTATAAAACTAAACAATCCTAAATCAAACTTTCACTTTTTAATACTTTGTTGCAAATCCTTTGCAGTCAATTACAGCCTGAAGTCTGGAAGGCATAGACAGCACCAGACAATGGATTTCATCACTGGTGATGCTCTGCCAGGCCTCTACTGCAAATGTCTTCAGTTCCTGCTTGTTCTTGGGGCATTTTTCCTTCAGTTTTGTCTTCATCAAGTGAAATGCATGCTCAATCGGATTCAGCTCAGGTGATTGACTTGGCCATTGCATAACATTCCACTTTTTAGCCTTAAAAAACTCTTTGGTTGCTTTTGCAGTATGCTTCGGATCATTGTCCATCTGCACTCTAAAGCGACGTCCAATGAGTTCTGGAGCACTTGACTGAATATGAGTAGATAATATTGCCTGAAACAGTTCAGAATTCATCCTGCTGCTTTTGTCAGCAGTCACATCATCAATAAATACAAAGGAATCAGTTCCATTGGCAGTCATACATGCCCACGCCATGACACTACCACCACCATGCTTCACTGATGAGGTGGTATGTTTTGGACCATGAGCAGTTCCTTTCCTTCTCCATACTCTTCTCTTCCCATCACTCTGGTACAAGTTGATGTTTTGTCTCATCTGTCCATAGGATGTTGTTTCAGAACTGTAATGACTTTTTAGATGTTGTTTGGCAAACTCTAATCTGGTCTTCCTGTTTTTATATCTCACCAATGGTTTACATCTTGTGGTGAACCCACTATTTTCACTCTTGTAAAGTCTTCTCTTGATTGTTGACTTTGACACATATACACCTAGTGTTCTTCATTTGGCCAACTGTTGTGAAGGGGTTTTTCTTCACCAGGGAAAAACATTTTTTGTCATCCACCATAGTTGTTTTCCATGGTCTTCCAGGTCTTTGGTATTGCTGGGCTCTCCAGTGAGTTCTTTCTTTTTAAGAATGTTCCAAACAGTTGATTTGGCCACACCTAATGTTTTTGCTATCTCTTTGATGGGTTTCTTTTGATTTTTCAGCCTAATGATGGCTTGCTTCACTGATAGTAACAGTTATTTGGATCTCATATTGAGAGTCGACAGCAACAGATTCCAAATGCAAATGTCACACCTAGAATCAACTCCAGACCTTTTACCTACTTAATTGATTATAAAATAATGAGTGAATAGCCCACACCTGTCATAGAAACATAGAATGTCCATGAGATAGCTTTTGAGTCGATTGTCCCATTACTTTTGGTCCCTTAAAAAGTGGGAGGCACATATAGAAACCGTTGTAATTCTTACTGTTCACCTGATTTGGATGTAAGTTCCCTCAAATTAAATATATATATATAT
>WWET01001913.1:43457-55716 GCA_011038615.1 Limnodynastes dumerilii | reverse complement strand
GGGCGCCCCCCCCCCCCCCCCCCCCCCCGGTCACCTGATTGCCAATAATGCAGACCACTGATATGTGTACTTACCTAACTTTGAGTCACTCCATTTCTCAGAGGGAGCTAACAGTTTAATTACTTAATGTGCCACTTAAAAATTATACTGGTTTTTTTCAGAGTTACTGGTTAATTATTGTATTGCTTTATATCACTTTTTCTGTAGAAATTGATGGGGTTGCCGACCCCATAAGTTTGTTTATAGTGAGGTCCCAGGTGTTATTCACTTATGACTTCTCTTGTTATAGTTTGGTTACAGAAAATTTTGAAAATAAGATATTCACACATTGTGCAAAAAATTCCGAAATGTTCATTTATAAGCTCATGCCAATAACCCTGAATCACTTGTTTGTCTTAACAATTTCCAGAGAATGGCAGACCTTTCCATTGATGCTAACAAAATCACCCCTCATGAGGGACTGTCCTCGCAAGCTGAGTGAAACATACAATACAACCAGGTAGGATGCCTGCACAGAGCATGAGTACAGGTCCCCATACGCAACACAATATCAGGGGCTATAGGATAACATTGTGGAATGTAGGGGGCTTAAACTCAGCAATTAAACTCAGAAAGGTGTCCACGCATCTTAAATCCCTACGCCCTGATATAACGTTTCTTCAAGAAATGCATTGGAAGAGGGGAGAGGGGTCAACACTACGTGACAGGTGGATTAGGGATTCTCTCTTGGGCTCCTTTCCTAACAAGACTAGAGGAGCGGTGATTATATTTAATAAAACCCTAAACTATATGTAGGATGATATGGTAGGAGACCCTGAAGGTCGTTACATTATTGTTGATGTTCACAATCAGAATGTATAATACACCCTTTTGAACTTCTATGCCCCTAACTCCTCCTCGTACATTTTTTTTTAGGTTATTAATGAAAACTATGACTAACCGCTCCAACGGTCTCCTTGTAATGGGTGGAGACTTTAATTTGGTGGACAACTTCAATTTGTATAGGAGTGGTTACAGAGTGTAGTCGTTTGGAGGTCTTTACAAACTTCAAAAAAATACCCTTCAGATGGTCGACCCATAGTGACTTATGAACCCCTCGGACAAATCATTTACTTTTCATTCCACAGTGCATTGCTCAGTTTCTCATAATGACTACTTCTGGATTTCTGAAAGGCTAATGACACAAACAGGTACTTCAGACATTCACGATATTGTAATATCCGATCATGCCCCTTTTTTTCTATTTTTGTACTTTGCCAGGCTGGTTACAGTGGGGTATAATTGGCATTTTCCATGCTATCTTATCGGCTCGGAGGAGTTCAGGAGTTACTTAATCGGGAAATGAATGAGTATGTTGACAATAATATAGAGGATATTGATGATTCTGTACTGTTCTGGAATGCCTCGAAGGCGGTACTTAGGGGGCAGATAATTAGTTACATTAGTAGAATGCGCAGGGAGGCAGAATCTAAAACACAGTCACTTCATGAGACAGCTGCAGATGCGTTCCATACATTCGCTGAAAATCCAAACGACGACACCCAGAAAGCATATAGGCTTGCGTGAAGGGTACTGGAGTATTATGCAGGCACAATGCACGCTAGACTTTAGAAAACAGAAGTATTACAGATGGAGAAACAAAACTGTGAAACTTTTGGCCTCTTTAGTAAGATCTAAAAAACCTAGAAACGTAATCACATCTATAAAACAATCCCCAAATGCGCCAATTATAACTGACTCCAAATTAATTATTGATTCCTTTACTAGCTACTATAAAACTTTAAACAACTCACAACCCTTTGACTCGGCAATGCACGCTCATTTACTAGTAAGGGCCCAACTCCCACAGTTGAACAAAGACCAAATAGAATATTTAGAGGGAGACATCACAGCTGCAATTCTCTTTAGATTTCAATGAAGCCAATACCATTTTAATCCCTAAACCAGATAGATGATATCATCATACAGACCTATTAAGTTGTTAAACACAGATTTTAGGTTATTAAACTCAATCATGGCAGAAAAACTGCAATCACTTATGCCCACTTTGGTTACACATCACCAGTTAGGTTTTGTCAGGGGCCGCCATTCGGTAAAAGGCATTAGGTCAGCTATAGCTGCAATTATAGCCCCCAACATAGGTAATCCTTCAGATAATATGCTGTTGAGCCTGGACACGAATAAAGCATTAAACACAGTCTTATGGCCACACTTATTCCATACTCTTCTGGATAGAGGTATTGGGGGTGATTTTCTAAATCTTCTTAGTGAATTTTATAAATCTCCCTTCTCTCATTAGCTAGTTAATGGTTTGAGAAGTGAAAACATTTATATGAAAAAGGGCACCAGAAAGGGTTGCCCTTTGTCACCACTTTTATTTGCAATCTCTAGATGTCCTTATGTATGGCACAAATGGAAAAACATCAGGAGTAAGTATGGAATAGCTCACAGTTCGTAGAATGTCCTTAGGAATGATGAATACACTTTCCCAGTCACAGCGGTATGTGAGCAGCGTCGTTTCAATCTCTCACTCATATACCGGTCTATATCCTCAGTCTTTTGAGTCCAGCCTCGATGACAGCCCCGTCTGTGTGGACAGCGTCTATTCAGTCTCTTCTTTGTATATCGGTCTTTGTTCCCGGTTAGGGAAGCCAAGCCTCGATTACAGTCCCGTGGAATTTGCATGTCAGCCAACGGAGCCAAATAGGAGACAGGAAGACAAAAACTCCAATAGTATAATACTGTTTATTGAAGAATAAAATATTCAGAGTAAATTATACTCACAGAGATATTGGACATCATATATAATAATGTCAAATAAGCATAAAAGCAATTTCCAGGATATCTGTTACAGTGCACATGAATCGTCCCGGATAGCAGCAATAAATGGCAAGTAGAAACAGTTTAAAACCAACGCGTTTTGGCTTATACAAAGTTTTTCTCAAGGTTCCTAGCGGCTTTGTGGTTAGGTCATATCTAGAATTAAAATGAGACAGTAACGCCTTTTTGAGATTTTGTTGGCCTACCAATACTTTATGCTTAGTAGTTTGGGATTCTGGGTCTATTGGTTATATTAGCCCATTTAATTACCAACCCACTCTTACTTTTGTCTTATAAATAATACAAATTGCTCATGAAAAAATAAAGCTCATGTCTAAATGTTATATTTTTTTTATATAAGTAACAGAAGATATGCATATCTGTTATCTATTGAGATGTTTTTCATGAACCTGATGTGATATGACACTTTATCCATTGCTATAACTGTGTATATTGAATTCTAAGTATACTTAAATGTATTGATTTGTACAATGTGTGATATAACTAAAATAAAAAATAAAAAAAAATTCTAACACTTCTAATACTTCCTCCTAAAAAGTATGATGATCCGATCTACAACACTGTGCATTATTCTATAATAAGTCTGTCCTGTCAGTGGTAGTAATATTGGATATTGGCGGCCAGTGTTCTCCTGCTACCTTAGTTCAGGGCTTCCACTGGGAGTCAACAGCAGGGTGTGGGACTCCAGCTAATACCTGTCTTCTAGTGAGACTCAATGCCTCTACACCATGGTTTACAGTCACCATAACTGATTCCGACAATGCAGCCACGACACCAGGGATTTTTTTTCACAAGAAAAAAGAAAAAAGTATAGAGGACCACAGGTGTTAATTAGCTCAGCTGTGAGGGGGGATTTTTCTGCAATTACCCCCTTATAGAAACCAAAGAAGAAAAAGCACACAATAGTGTGATCACAGTGAAAAAAGAAATAATTTGCACAAAAAATTGTATATTAAATTCACTAAGTTCAAACTCAAACGGCAACCAAGTGGAAATTTAGAAAAAATTATATTTTAATATACTAAAGACAAGACTCAACACATTAAAAAACAGAAGCAGCAAAAAAGTACATAAAATTATATGTTTCTGAGTATATAGTCCTAGATACACGTGTATCAATTAGTAGACAGCTGTAAGGCAACTCAAGCTTAGGTTAGGGCTCCCGTTCGTATAGAGTTAGTAGGAAGCAATTCTCTGTGCACAGTAATAGTATTAGAATCTCCTAAACAAAGTGATAATATCGGAGAATGAAATAGAAAGTTCTCACCAAATCATCAGGTGGATTAATACAGACAGATGGCAAATGGAAGGCTTTTCATTCTGTATATTCTCATTCGTTTGTGATTCTCACTGTGATGGAAGGTTGCTCTGTCTCCTCTGGTTAGGTTTGATATAAAGTCCACTGTGTGGTAATTGCCCTCTTTAGTTGATGTAAGTCCGAAGGATTGCGCTCCCGTAGTCCTCCCGTTGTGGACCTCAAGCCCCGCTGGAAGGAACCGGGAGATTAGCCAGGCAGGAGAAATAAGCAGCCTTTGGTAGGCAGGATTGCTTGTGCAGAGAAAGCGACCGTATAATCAAAGTGCAGGTGCCACTGCGTGTGCAGAAGAGGTAGCCGTATCTTCAAAGTGCAGGTGCCTCGTACAGCTAATTCTCAGGTACTCAGTAAAAGTAAATCTCATGCTTATGCGTTTCGTTCTGCCCCCGGAACTTTTTCAAAGTGTTATCTTTTTCACAACTCCAATCAAGAAAGAGTAGACACTGCAATTGCTCCAATGGCCAAAGTAAACTTCATGCATATTGTATGCTTGTTTTCCTTATTTTGGGCCAGATTCAGAGATGTGTTTTTTTAAAGTATGCAATTATATGCGCGCACGGCGCAAGGTAATACCCACCAACAACCCTAACACTCCCCTCTCCCGGACATACTGTTGGCCACTTCTGAGTACCTAGACCACTTTGTTCTTTTTGGGTGTACTTGTGTGCGTATATGTCCTCCATCCATGTAATTCTTTATAACCACGCCTCCATGTGTTAAATTAAATGCCTCCCTCCACCCACTTTTATTAAAATTTTCTGTGCATCCGGAGATGCATGCGTATGTCCCCAAGTGTGATACACAAGTACGTCCGTGAGGTACTTACATGCGTATAGTCTACGTAAAGTATGTAAATAAAGTTACTACACATGCACAGTTCATCCGTTCCTAAAAATATGCACGCAACTCCACCTGAAAATGGATCTGTGAATACGCCACTTTTACACAAGTTAACAATCTTCAACACAGGGTTTGATAGCAAAAAAAAACTAAAAGGAGAAAGTCTGTAGCCATCAATTAGATTCCAGCTGAAACTACCTAAGTGTACCAATTAAAAGATTCTGATTTAGAGGATAGATTCTGAATTTTACTGGTTACTATGAGAACCTCTATCTACATAATGTAGTTGCTGGTATGATCTGCCTATTTTTCGCAACCACAGCCACATTCTGTAACAGGTACCATGGTGATTGGTTTTATTTTGACAAGATACCCATTCTGGTTATGATTAGGCTGTAGGCGGTTGCATTCCCTGCATAGAATGAGGGATTTCCAAAATAGGGGAATCCAAATGTTCTCTTAGGATGTCCCTGTTTCGAACACCACTCCATTTTAGAATTTAATACTCACCCATTCATTTTAAGAAACACTGCCGCCGCCGCTACCGCAAGACCCGCACCACGGGAAAGGTGAGTAACCTCTCTAGGGTTAGGGTCAGGCTGCGGGCAAGGGAGGCTTAGGGTCAGGCTACAGGGGAGGGAGGGTTAGGGTCAGGCTACAGGGGAGGGAGGGTTAGGGTCAGGCTGTGGGGGAGGGAGGGTTAGGGTCAGGCTGCGGGAAATAGAGGGCTAGGGTCAGGCTGCAGGGAAGGGAGAATTAGGGTCAGGCTGCGGGAGATGGTGGGTTAGAGTCAGGTTGTAGGGAAGGGAGTTTTAGGGTCAGGCTGCGAGGAAGGGAAGGTTAGGGTTAGGATAATGGAAGGGGAGAGTTATGGTTAGAATTAGGGGAAGGGTTGGGGTAGTTTTCAGGCTTACCTTTCAGAGCACCATGTTCGGTGCTCTGTGGATAACTTGCTATGCCTCATCGAGGCATAAGCAATCGAAATCCCAGCCAGTTCAAAACCAACACCCGGCTGTGGGACAGGAAGGTTAGGTTTAGGCTTTGGAGCAGTAAGGGTTAGCATTAGACTTTGTTGGATTGTTAAGGTTAGGCTTTGGGATAAGGATGGTAAGGGTAGGGGAGAGTTGGGCTTATAAAAGATGAGGATTGGAATAAGGGTTAGGGTTAGGGGAAAACCATGCGTGTCACCATTGGAGCAGTTGTGGTGTCCACACTGTCTTGATTGGAGCTACAAAACATTCCTGGTGTTGCAGCTGCATTATCGGAATACGAAAGCAGCACATCATACTGGCAAAACAAGAAATAGGTAGCTTACAAGGGAATCCAGTGGCAGTGCAAGTATTGATAGCGACATTGTTAGTTCCAGAACAGATGAAAAGTTCCACTATGAATAATAGTAATGATTCAAGTGGGTGTAAAATAACAGTTGTATCACAAGAATAAAGGTAAATCCAAAAGAAAGATCACTGGAGTACAAAGGACAAGGTATGAAAGGACATCATGAAACATAGGAAAAAACTGAAAAACAAAGGGCTGATCCTGTTTAAAGACCTGAACCAGAACCTAACCTAACTTTTGAGCATGCATGCCTATAATAAATGTACATGTTCCACTTGAACAGAACTCATCTGTTAGCACAAAGCTTCTAACCACAGAGACCATAGTTCTGGTTTCTGTGCAGCCAGGACTCTCCCTTGCTATTGGCCAGTTTTAGCTGTTGCCTAGCAACCAGGATGTCTCTGTCCATGTGCAAGATTCAAGCATGCTGGTTTCATCTTTCTGTACAGCCTAGTTCTAGCTAGGGGGCTGGGTACATTCTGGATGTTATTAGGTTATGTAATTAGGTCCTTGTCCCCTTAAATATCTGACAGTGAGATGAGATCACTGCCAGTAATAATGTTTGTTTCCTGTCTTTGCTTGCTCCTCTGTGATTTTGATCTTCATATTATCTTGTCTTGTTCTAATTGATCCCTTGTTTCTCCTTTGTTCTTCTTATTAACTTCTTCGTCTTTTTGCTACCTGCTACAACTAGAATACACAAAATGGAAGTTGCGCAGATCAATTTATAGGTTAATGCAAACAGGTGCATGAAAGGACAGGGGGTAATCTGCTAGCAACAGAAACAAAGAAAATAAAATGCCCCAGCAACACTGCTATTACCAGAAACAGAATATACCATTCTACCTGTAACATACACACAGGATAGAGAATGTCCAGCACCACTGCCATTACTCAGTAACAGACTATACCATTCTATCTGTAATATACACACAGGATTGAGAATGTCCAGCAACACTGCCATTACCCCGTAACACACTATACCATTCTATCTGTGTCACGGTCTGCGGCTGCAAGCGCCGCACTTACCCTGTCAGATGTCTCTGGCAGCAGTTTTCTCCCTGCGGTGCTGCAGTTTTGGATTTCAGAGCCTGTCACTGTGCAGTGACAGTCTCCTATACTTACATTGTCACAGTCCGGTGGTCCAGTCCTGAGGTCCTGTCTCGTGGTCCAGTCCGGTGGTCCAGTCCTGAGGTCCTGTCTCGTGGTCCAGTCCGGTGGTCCAGTCCTGAGGTCCTGTCTCGTGGTCCAGTCCGGTGGTCCAGTCCTGAGGTCCTGTCTCGTGGTCCAGTCCGGTGGTCCAGTCCTGAGGTCCTGTCTCGTGGTCCAGTCCGGTGGTCCAGTCCTGAGGTCCTGTCTCGTGGTCCAGTCCGGTGGTCCAGTCCTGAGGTCCTGTCTCGTGGTCCAGTCCGGTGGTCCAGTCCTGAGGTCCTGTCTCGTGGTCCAGTCCGGTGGTCCAGTCCTGAGGTCCTGTCTCGTGGTCCAGTCCGGTGGTCCAGTCCTGAGGTCCTGTCTCGTGGTCCAGTCCGGTGGTCCAGTCCTGAGGTCCTGTCTCGTGGTCCAGTCCGGTGGTCCAGTCCTGAGGTCCTGTCTCGTGGTCCAGTCCGGTGGTCCAGTCCTGAGGTCCTGTCTCGTGGTCCAGTCCGGTGGTCCAGTCCTGAGGTCCTGTCTCGTGGTCCAGTCCGGTGGTCCAGTCCTGAGGTCCTGTCTCGTGGTCCAGTCCGGTGGTCCAGTCCTGAGGTCCTGTCTCGTGGTCCAGTCCGGTGGTCCAGTCCTGAGGTCCTGTCTCGTGGTCCAGTCCGGTGGTCCAGTCCTGAGGTCCTGTCTCGTGGTCCAGTCCGGTGGTCCAGTCCTGAGGTCCTGTCTCGTGGTCCAGTCCGGTGGTCCAGTCCTGAGGTCCTGTCTCGTGGTCCAGTCCGGTGGTCCAGTCCTGAGGTCCTGTCTCGTGGTCCAGTCCGGTGGTCCAGTCCTGAGGTCCTGTCTCGTGGTCCAGTCCGGTGGTCCAGTCCTGAGGTCCTGTCTCGTGGTCCAGTCCGGTGGTCCAGTCCTGAGGTCCTGTCTCGTGGTCCAGTCCGGTGGTCCAGTCCTGAGGTCCTGTCTCGTGGTCCAGTCCGGTGGTCCAGTCCTGAGGTCCTGTCTCGTGGTCCAGTCCGGTGGTCCAGTCCTGAGGTCCTGTCTCGTGGTCCAGTCCGGTGGTCCAGTCCTGAGGTCCTGTCTCGTGGTCCAGTCCAATGGTCCAGTCCTGAGGTCCAGTCCTGAGGTCCTGTCTCGTGGTCCAGTACAGTGGTCCAGTTCCGTGGCCCAGTCTTGTGGTCCAGTCCAGTGGTCCAGTTCTGTGGTCCAGTCTTGCAGTCTTGTGGTCCAGTCCTGAGGTCCTGTCTCGTGGTCCAGTCCAGTGGTCCAGTCCTGAGGTCCTGTCTCGTGGTTTAGTCCTGAGGTCCTGTCTCGCGGTCCAGTCCGGTGGTCCAGTTCCGTGGTCCAGTCTTGCGGTCCAGTCCGGTGGTCCAGTTCCGTGGTCCAGTCTTGCGGTCCAGTCCGGTGGTCCAGTTCCGTGGTCCAGTCTTGCGGTCCAGTCCGGTGGTCCAGTTCCGTGGTCCAGTCTTGCGGTCCAGTCCGGTGGTCCAGTTCCGTGGTCCAGTCTTGCGGTCCAGTCCGGTGGTCCAGTTCCGTGGTCCAGTCTTGCGGTCCAGTCCGGTGGTCCAGTTCCGTGGTCCAGTCTTGCGGTCCAGTCCGGTGGTCCAGTCCTGGTGGTCCAGTCGTGCGGTCCAGTCCTGCAGTCTAGTCCTGGTGGTCAAGTCCTGCAGTCCAGTTCTGCAGTCCAGTCCTGGTGGTCGAGTCTTGCAGTCCAGTCCGACGTTCCTGCCCTGAGGTTCAACCCTGAGGTCCGGTTCTTAGGCCGTGCCTGGAGTTCAAGTCCTGTGTCCCAGTTGATGCCCTCAGCTGTAACCAGTTCTGCCGCTCCGGCCCTGCTGACTTCTATTCTGCTGCCTGCCTCTGCTACTCTCATCACCATCAGGATCATCTCTCACCAATTCCCATTGGACACCATTCCGGATTACCAGTGCTATTGTTGGACTTTATTCTTATCTCCTGACGAACTCCCTGGCACTTTCTCATTGTCATCTTGGACTGGACTCATGTACCTTCTCACTCCCGTATGCTCCCATCTGTGTTTTGCCACTCAATTTCATTAAACCCATCATTTATTCACATCTGTTGCTTCTCTGGAAACCCGGGCAGATCCCACTAAAGATTCACAGTTCGTGACAATCTGTAACATACACACAGGATAGAGAATGTCCAGCAACACTGCCGTTCCCCAGTAACAGACTATAATATTCTATCTGTAACATACACACAGGATAGGGGTGTCCCAGCATCACTGCTATTACCCAGTAACAGACTATACCATTCTATCTATAACATACACACAGGATAGAGAATGTCCACCAACACTGCCATTACCAGAAACAACACTATGTAATTCTATCTGTAAAATAAAATGCAGAAATGTCCATTACACATATTTGAAAATATATGATAAGCCACCAGCCACCGTCAAGGCCCTTCTGCTTATGGTGGTCATAAAAAAGAGAAACAGTGTCGCACAAGCACAATAAATAGGTATACTCCTGCTGGCAAGAACTAGGGTGCTGCCCTGGTCCCTAATAATTGTAATCACAAAACGAAACAGGGGGGGTACACATACACATAAGTGAACCCATACAGGGACTCTTATAGACGCACACCTAAATAGAAATGTCTGGAGACAGTAATCAAAGTAAAACACCTTTTTAATTAAACATTATAAAAAAATACAAAAGAGGGCAAACAATATATTGAAAAATTCAAAACATCACATCAATAAACCAACAAGGTTAAACAGTTCTGGGCTGCCATTGGGAGTCAACAGCACTGTGTGTACTTACCATCAGAGACTCCAGTTAATACCTGTCTTCTACTGAGACTTGATGCCTCTACACTCAGTGGCCATAACATAATCACCACAAAGCATGTATTTTTAAGGGTGATAATTGTTTATTCATCTAAACAATTATTATGTTCAATATTCATAAAAGAAAGAGAGCAGAAGGGACCACATTTAAATAGAAACACGATTGATACAAAGTGACAATTACTACTAATTTCACTGTGGAAAATATATTAAATAAACTCTCAAAGCTGAAAGTGGATAAATCAATGGGGCCAGATGGGAAACATCCTAGGCTACTAAAAGAACTTATGGTGCTGGAAAACCATTAACCAAATTTTTCAACCAGTCACTAGTAAGAGGTATAATTAGAAGATTTCAGAAAAGTGAGAATGAAATTGAATAATTATATATATAAAAAAAAAAATGATAATCCTATAATATTTGTTTATTGGGAATATGAAGCTACTATATGATTACTTATAATAACGGGGCACTATATATAATTGCTTATTATAATAGGGCACCACCATATGATTAATGTATGTAATGGGGAACTATGTGCTTACTTATAATAATGGGGCATTATATGATTACTTAGAATAGTGGGGCACTATGTGATCAAGGTATGTTTAACGGGACACTATGTAATTTCTTATTATAATGGGGCACTATGTGATTAAGGTATGTAACGGAGCACTATGTGATTGCTTATTATAATGGGGCACTATATGATTAATGTATGTAATGGGGTACTATGTGATTACTTATTATAATAGGGCATTAGGGACCCGATTCAGAATTAAGAGTGTTTTCCGTGCGTTCGTAATAGATCCGTACGTTCATACAAAATACGTACGTTTTGCAAAATGAATAAATTTCGGAACACTTCCGTGTTGTGAAAGCAACCTTATCATTAGCGTGCGTATATGTGACGGAAGTTAAACGTTCGCATATAGATCCGCACGTCTGCTGCATTACCACGCCTATTTTTTGCTATTTTTTTTATTTATTCCGATTGACGCCTACTAATTAATAATCCGTCCGATCTTTTATGTGTGTGCGGATTTTTTGACGTGCGGAAATTACTTACGCATCTTTCTAATTACGCTTTGTATCTCCATGGTCTGTACATGCGCCCTGAATAGAAATCACTCAATTTATGCATTTTGCGTGCGTAAGTTACCAGACGTTCTTAATTCTGAATCTGGTCCTATATGATTACTTATTATAATAGAGCAGTATGTGATTAAGGTATATAACGGGGCACTATGTGATCACTTATTATAATGGGACACTATGTAATTGTTACACGCCGGCAGCCGGCAGCCGGCGTGTAACGATGCTTCCGCTCTGTGGAACGCAGCATGCGTTCCACAGGTCGGCCGGCGCATGCGCAGCGCCTCTGTTAAAGTCCCGGCGTTCCTCCACGAGGACGCCGGTGATATTCTTACCTGTGTGGTGCGGTTTGCTTGTGGCTCCTGTTGCTCTCCGTGTCGGCTCTCTGCACCCCTATTAGGCTAAGTCTCCGCACTGGTCCTGTCCTGTGTTCTGGGGGTGTCTCTACTTACCTGCATTGTCTGTGTCTCTCTTGCCTCATAGTGGTATATATATATTTGTACTTACCTGTATGGGCTGTGTATCTCTAGCCACATAGTGGCCTACCTATACTCACCTGTAGTGTCTGCAAAACCTAACCACATAGTGGTATATATATATATTTATACTTACCTGTATGGGCTGTGTATCTCTAGCCACATAGTGGCCTACCTATACTCACCTGTAGTGTCTGCAAAACCTAACCACATAGTGGTATATATATATATTTATACTTACCTGTATGGGCTGTGTATCTCTAGCCACATAGTGGCCTACCTATAGTCACCTGTAGTGTCTGCAAAACCTAACCACATAGTGGTATATATATTTATTTATACTTACCTGTATGGGCTGTGTATCTCTAGCCACATAGTGGCCTACCTATACTCACCTGT
>WWET01001913.1:26323-38344 GCA_011038615.1 Limnodynastes dumerilii | reverse complement strand
TACTTACCTGTATGGGCTGTGTATCTCTAGCCACATAGTGGCCTACTTATACTCACCTGTAGTGTCTGTAAAACCTAACCACATAGTGGTATATATTTATACTTACCTGTATGGGCTGTGTATCTCTAGCCACATAGTGGCCTACTTATACTCACCTGTAGTGTCTGTAAAACCTAACCACATAGTGGTATATATTTATACTTACCTGTATGGGCTGTGTATCTCTAGCCACATAGTGGCCTACTTATACTCACCTGTAGTGTCTGTAAAACCTAACCACATAGTGGTATATATTTATACTTACCTGTATGGGCTGTGTATCTCTAGCCACATAGTGGCCTACTTATACTCACCTGTAGTGTCTGTAAAACCTAACCACATAGTGGTATATATTTATACTTACCTGTATGGGCTGTGTATCTCTAGCCACATAGTGGCCTACTTATACTCACCTGTAGTGTCTGTAAAACCTAACCACATAGTGGTATATATTTATACTTACCTGTATGGGCTGTGTATCTCTAGCCACATAGTGGCCTACTTATACTCACCTGTAGTGTCTGTAAAACCTAACCACATAGTGGTATATATTTATACTTACCTGTATGGGCTGTGTATCTCTAGCCACATAGTGGCCTACTTATACTCACCTGTAGTGTCTGTAAAACCTAACCACATAGTGGTATATATTTATACTTACCTGTATGGGCTGTGTATCTCTAGCCACATAGTGGCCTACTTATACTCACCTGTAGTGTCTGTAAAACCTAACCACATATAGTGGTATATATTTATACTTACCTGTATGGGCTGTGTATCTCTAGCCACATAGTGGCCTACTTATACTTACCAGTTTTGACTGTTAACCCTAACCACATAGTGGTACGCATTTATACTTACCTGTATTGGTTGTATTTCCCTAGCTACATAGTGGCACATTTATACCTACCAGTATTGGCAGTTAAAGCCTAGCCACATAGTGGCATTTATACCCTTACCGGTACTGGTTATTGACCTTTGCCATTTACTGCCAGTTGGCATATTTTCCTTTATTTATCCTTTCCTGCTACCAAGGGGATATTGTGTAGCATTGTCTATAGTTTATTTCCCGCCATATCCTGACTAATTACTTTAGAGCTAGTTTTGTATACTACCATAGTCCTACCCTTTTCTGGTGCCACATAGTGGCCTCCTTGTTTGATATCTGTCTGGCGGAGCTATTACTTAGTCTCTGCGATCTTGTGGCGGTCTTGGTTGTTCGTTATTCGTTCTTTCTACCGGCTATCTGTTGTGTGAAAGTGAACACTGATAGCATATCTCCTACAGTCACGGTGCCTTGCTCCATACTTGATTCTTATATTATTTTTCCTTTCAAGTGACTCTGCACGCCTAGGATAGCGGCTTGTTTATCTGGGCGCTGCACAACTCCATCCCCACCTCTAGGGGCACTGGCGAAGACTCCCAGATTCCCTGCTGCATGCTAGGTAACCAGTTTCATACTGTACTGATCATAACAGTAATTAATGTATGTAACGGGGCACTATGTGATTTCTGACAGGGGCAAGGCACATTATATGTGGTGGCATGCCATTAACACTTGGCATGCTACTGTCTATGGTATTAAAATGCACAGCATGACCCAAAATACATGGGCATGCTGGGCTTTATAGTACTACATGCTATTAATCCTTACTATAAGGGTTAATAGCATGTCACGCTATGTCATTTTTGTATTAAACTGAATTATTTTGCTTTTTTTGTGGGGATGGGGAGTGTTGATTTGAACTCTGTTTAGTCCCTAGTGTTTTTGGTGACTTTGCAGAGATTTTATATATTGCTGTATAGTAAATATAGCAATTTGTATGTTCTGCCTTTTCTAAATCGCCGTTTTTACAATTGCCATGGTGATTTAAAAAGAACCTTAGTAAAGAGGCAGCATTTTGGATGATTTTATGGTGAGTTCCCTTTAGTAAATCCAGCGCTTAGAAAATAGCAGAAAAATTGCCCAAAAAACACAGCTTAGTAAATCCGGCTCCAGAAGGGGCAAACTAAGAGGGTTATGATCTAGATAGACTTGGGGAATTGCCAAGAGTGTGTTTATTGTAGTTTAATGCCAATAATATCCAAAATTATGCATTATTGGCAAAAAACTCCAAAATCTCAATATATCATTAATGGCACTACATTATAAACTACTGTAGAGGAAAGGGATCAAGGAGTCACATTTTCATGTTACTTAAAGGTAGTCAAGCAATGCAACAAATCAATTAGAAAGGCAAATCAGAAGCTTGGTTGCATAGTGAGGAATTAGAGAGTAGCAGAAAGAGAAAAGTAGTGATGCCACTTTGTAGGTCATTGGTGCGGCCTTACCTAGAATACTGGTTACAGTTCTGGAGGCCATATCTTCATAAAGCCATAAATACATTATAGACTGAGCCACGTAAAGCAACTTTAATTATACATGGCATGTGTCAAAAAATGCACCATGGAAAGCTAGAATAACTAAACACGTATAGCTTGGAGCAGTGAAGATAATGGGGCTATATGATAACAGCTTTCAAACTATATCAAGGGGTCTGAACCATACTGTGTTCAGTTCTGGAGGCCATTGGTCGGATTGACAATTCCGGAATTTTTTACATGCGTGCCTAATTTTGCAATTCTAGCTACAACGCCCACGTAGTAACTATTTTCCGATATCTACGTAGCATTTCATTACATTTAAAGACCGCATGTACGCAATATATTTAACGAAACGCTATGCAGATAGCATAAAATAGTTACTACGCATGCGTTGTAGCTAGAAATTAGGCACGTATGTAAAAAATTATTGTGTTGTGAATCCGGCTCCATATCTCCATATTTCTACCACCTCAGATGAGAGGTTATTCCATTTATCTATCACCCTTTCAGCGAAGTCATTTTTCCACAACCCTATCATGTCCCCCTTCTCCCTTCTCTGCTCCAAGCTATACATGTTTAGTTCCTCTAGCCTTTTTTTGGTATGTTGTGTGACACAGGCTATTGATCATTTTAGTTGCTCTTCTTTGCACAGTCTCTAATGTATTTATGTCTTTCTGGAGATATGGCCTCCAGAACTGAACACAGTATTCTAGGAGCTCCATTTACTAAAATAGTTTTTTTCAGTGATTATGAATTGCCAGCCATCACTAAGTATACTAAGCAGCATTTTTGCTGGGCAGCAATTATTTCATGGATAAATCACCGCAATTTTCTGTAGAAAATCACAGCAATGATCATGGTCCTTTTTTTTTTTTAGTTATCTTAAAAGTTCTACATTTCTTTTAAAAATATATAGCGCAGCATGCTAAGAGCCCTTAGCACGCAGATGTGAATAGAACTACAATGCACAGCATGGCCATGTGTCTTATAGTACCATAAGCGTCTGCATGGAAAGAGTTAATGTCATGCTGCGCAAAGAACAATAGCTGCAAAAAAAAGTCAGTATAAAAAAAAACAAATGTACATGTCTAGTTGCAACTTTACCCTGCATCTTTAACTCTTTATTATTCAAGCCCCGTTATAATGGAGTCCAATATGTTAGTCAGTCCCATATGACTTTTTAAAAATGCATTTTGCCCCGTAATCTAATTGTAAAATATCATAGCCATGGAATCTAAATGTAACATTTGTAAGCCCTGAAATATTGATATACCAAGTACAAGCCCCTTTAGAAATAATTCAATTGTGGTTGGTCCGTTACATTGAAAAATAATTATATTTGCCCAGATATATTTTTCCAATAATATTTGGCCTTAATACAATTCACACAAGCTTTTTAGTTTTCAATATCATGCATGCATTATTAAAATGATAATATATAGATGCAGCATCGTAAATAATAATTTTGACACCATTGTCATAATAGTTATTAAATGTAACTACTCACATTTGTGAAGTCATCTTTCTTGGTTGACATGCTTGAAGAAATGATCCTATTGATTGAAGATTTCTTTTGCTTATCCTTGTGGAAGCTGCAGTCTGCTCTGTCATCCTCGGGGTTCCGAGTTTTAATTCACTAGAGGTCCCCCTTTTATAGTCTCTATGATGTCATCCAAGCTTATTTAACAGTCTGCAATGTGGCACAGTGTCAAAAGCCTTACTACAATCTAGATAAGCTATGTCTACAGCTCCCCCTTTATCTAATACTTTACTGACCCAGGCAAAAAATTCAATACGATTATTGAATATTGTATTGATCTTCCCCCAGTGAATCCATGCTTTTGGTATCCTTTGATTTAAGATACTATACAATTTGTTAATTTAACAGTGTTTTCATCAATTTCCCTACTACTGATGTTAGACTCACTTGTCAGTAGTTTGCCGCATCTTCACAGCACATCCCTTGATCCCTAGAATCACAGCACATCCCTTGAATAGTTTCAGCGATCTGTACACCAGTTTCCAAATCTAAAACAAAAAGAGCATGAGGAGCGCTATATGGTGCAATTAACCTTTTTATTTGAAGCATAAAAATAGTAAAACTCCAATTAAAAGTTCAAATGTAGCATATATAGTAACCACACTACAGTGTCTCTATATCACCGGGTTCTGATCTCCATTCAAAAGCTTTCTGCTGCCATAGTCCGGATCAGCTGATTTAGTTTAAAGGGTACTGTCACGATCTTTCCAACACATTTCATCTAAAAAGCCTTTGTCATGGAGTACATTTTACAAAAAAGGTAAAATTTAATCCCATCTAGGTCATTGTTTTAATGTTGAGATCCAGAATGTTCCAGAACATGTTATGTTGAATAGTGCACAGTGGAAATCAGCAAAAACCTGAAATAATCGCAATCCAGGTGAAGATGCGGTCCAACCCGCAAAAGATTCATTCTGAGTATAAAGGTTTATCCAAAAGAGCTAATCCCACCAAACAGCAGCGCAGACTAGCACTAGCTTGACGCTTCAATACATAAGCCTCTGGCCTTTAGAGCCTAGACATTGTCTTTTTAACAGGTAAGATCAAAAGAAGGTCTTTTGTCTTCTTGATAGGTGAATCCTCATGGTCATCTCAGATTCCATGCGCTTCATTGGATCCTGGTGTTTCCTTTGTCTCACGTCAGCATAATTGTACAGGTGTTCCCAGCCTAACTAGCAGGGTCAAATAAACGAATTAACTCTTCACATTTAATATTACATATTATCTATGCCTATAACTTGCGTACGCTGGATCGTATTCAGAGATCCGTTTGTTAAAAGTATGCAAATATACACATGGCTATTGCAAGGCACCTTCACACGGACAGGTTGATGGTTGACAGGGTGATGGTGACTTACGAATGCCTCGACCATCCTTATATTTAAGTGTGCATTTCCGTGCGCATAATGCCTCCGTACGTGCGTATCTAAAAAAACGTGCCCTCACTGCACCCTCAAATGGTCGTTTGAATGCTTCCCCCATCCACTTACATGGTTCTTTCTCTGGATGCATTATAGACATGCCCCTCCATACGGATCTTCCCACGTGCGATTCACAAGTCCGTGCCTAATGGACTTCCGTGCGTAAAAATAATGTAGATTGCGTAAATTTTGTTACTATGCATAAGCAGTTCATGGGATCGTAAAAATATGCACGGAACTTCCAGCAACAATGGATCTCTGAATACGGCTCGCTATATGTAACCTTTTAAAAAATAAACATTGAAAGCTACACTACAAGTCTAAACATTACAACATTATAACATTTCCACAGTGATTTAATCCTCCTGTGAATAAAACAAAGCTTTAATGGTTTGGAACGTATTTTATTTACTAAGTATACATAGCTCCTACATGGAAATATATATGTTAACCCGTTTATTAATGTGTGATTAATATGAGAGAAAAAAAGGTCACTAAAGTACGCACATACATGCAAGTGCGTGCAAACGAGTGCGTTCATATTTTCCCACACTTTAAAAACTCTTTGCCCAATGATTAATATTGATATGAGTGTATATAATCAATGTATTGATTTGGTTTTCACAGTTAATTAATAAGGTAACACATGTAGAAGGCCGAGAGACGGTGTCCTCAGTTTCTGTCAGTCAGTCTAACTTTTGTTATAAAAGCAAGGTCAGAATATTATAAAAAGTATGTGAAAATGAAAATAATTAGTAATAGTTAATAACAATCTAATGCTGTGGTATATGTTCTGAGTTTGGAAAGGATATGTTTATGAAAATTAGTTCAAAGTCAGCTTATTCACAGTTTTTGTAGTGTTTATGTCAACCATTATTATTCTATGAAATAATGCATCATTACTCACCATAATAGATTTAGACCTAAACGGTATTTAGAACATAACTGAATGCTTTGAAAAATATCTAGGGTATTATTGAAAAATATATTCAACCAAATTTTTAGCAATATCTGCCTATAGGTATATAAATTATGAAAATTACACTCATTTCTTTCCATAAATAGCTGATTGTAATATCGACTAAATGGATAGATACATTTTACTACCAACCCATGTTTAGACAATTTTGTGATTTTGAAATCTTATATTACTTAGTTTATTAATTATTTTAATATTAAAAATTTTTGGTATCCTTTATTTTCTATTTTATTATTTATAATTTTTTACTTTGGTGATGGTATTTACAAAAAAGGGGAGTAGCTGTTGAAATCACTAAGGTCGTAGGGCGACACAGTATTTAAAAGAAAAATCCAGCCAGTGTATATTTTATAATATATTATTTTATACATGCACAATACTTCAATAGCAAATTCAGAATGTATGCAATTAATTTGAAGCAGGGCTCGAAGTGAGGGGGTATCCGGGGGTATGTTGTACTGTCACGTCTCCCACTGAATTAATTGTAAAGCTATAAAGCTCCATTCCCTTCTATTATTTCTATATTTTCATACCACCACTTCTAAATGTCCATACCACCACTTATAAATGTCCATACCACCACTTCTAAATGTCCATACCACCACTTCTAAGTTTCCACTTCGATCACTGATTTGAAGTATGAAAATCTAAAGTTCAAAATAGGTTGTGAAGTACCATCCACCTAGACTTAGACGTGACCTGTGTAAGGGATGAAATGAAGTTATACTTAAAATAACTAGTACTCAATTTTGTATATCTGTATCCATTTTGTCTTTTGAATTAGTTATTTTGTGCATTTAGAACAAATAGAAGGTTATGTAAACAAAACATTTACCAGAAATCATGTTAGTATGACTTAACTTGTTTAGAGTAACATTGCAGAACGGCGCCTCAAACTGGCCTCGGCCTATGAAGATAATGATTACTGACGCGCTTGCAGATAAGAATATTTTATTGTTTTCTTTCGCTAATTAAATTGCTATTTGTTTTCTTTTGCTAATTAAACTCCTTAAACTGGTGTATGTGACAAGCACATTATAAAAATCTGTATGTTAAGCTAATAAACCAGAATTCATTTGGTAGACAGAACTAAACGTGTGTCTGAATCTGACTTCTCCGGCCGGTCGTCTTATAGTAAGGTATCCTGATAGAACGAAGATTCTTGTAAGACCCTCTCCGTGGAAGGTCTAGGTGGGGGGAACACCTCCAACATTTCTTGGTGCCGAAAAACCCATGAAAGCCAGCAATTAAATTGAGGAATGCCTCAGCTGTTGAGTCTCTCAACAACTACCAACTACGATAAACCATGGTAGGTGACAATCTGATAAGCGATTTTCGCCAATTGTTACTTGACGTATTTGGTATTTGTGGTAAGATTCTTAATGTATTTCTCAGTTTAATTCAAGCGCTTTCCCGAAAGCCTATGTCTCCTTCTGTCAGGAATTAAAGAATGATGAATGATTATAAATATCATGTATTTGTAACTTGACCAAACATATCTGTTATGATAATTTGGGTTTGTAAAGACACAGGGGCATATTGATAAAGTGTGGGGCCATGTGAAAGGAGTGCTTAGGGGAATCCTAACAACAGGATATCACAGTTACTGTGTACCTAAGGAAGATCAGAACTTTGAGACCATAACAAATCAGTCAGGATCAGAGAAATTTTCTGTCCACATTCCACAGGTTTTAGGAGCATCGTGGACCAAACGATATAGAACTACGAGGAGTCACTGTATTGATAGTTACGAACGCTGACTGGTAACTACGGACAGAGGTAAACTGTAGAAACAGAAACCCATTCTCCAGTGATAAATAGTCTGATATTTACCCCAGTGGGATAAATAATATATTGTCACTGGGAAGGTAGAATGGGAACCTCTAACATTAAGGGTGGATGCACCCCTATACAGATAGTCCGAGAGGAAGTGGGTCCACATGATGTGCAGGGGATAGAAAAGATCTTGGAGAAATCATGTTATTGTGTTTAAGTAAGGGAGCAAAAAAGGGAATTGACAATTGTTGTGCTTCAGGAAAAGATTTAACTACAATAACAAAGAATATGTTGCCTGAGTCAGGGGAAACTTGTGTTTAAAACCTTTTGGAAAGTACTGTGGGTGTTTTAAAGTTTGTTTTATGAGGATCTGGATATGTCCTGATAAATTCACCACTGTTTTAATGTTTTATGTCATGGTATCAGGTTATGTCTGTATGTTTGTTAGTAAGGTTGGAATGTTACCAGCGATGGTATAATGGCTAAACAGGAACAAAGGTCAGAAATTTACACAAACAGTTTTGGTTGTAATTGGTGCAAAGGTGTTATATTTTGGCATTTTGAAGGATACCAAGGTTATAATCTACGGTTAATAGGTAGTGGTTGTTTATCTGTAATACCAGGTATATTTTTGAGATCAGCTCATAATTGTACGGATACTGACAGGTGGAATGGTGTTGTGATAACAGGGCATCATACTGAAGAATCTATTGTTAAGCAATACCAGGGTAAAACTTTTCCAGAGATATACAAGCATACTATTGGTAAAAATCTGCATTTGAATTGGTTTGTCCTAATACTGACACAATAAATCAGTTACCATATTTGAAAGTTAGAGGAGATCTTGGGAAAAATAGACCAGGAGACTCAGGAATTTGTTTGATTTCCAGAAGTGGACAATAAAAGTCTATCAGCATAAGGATTTAACCTATTATGCATAAGGTGGGATATTTATATTCAGTATAACGGGGGCTGGTGCAAGTAAAAGTGAGTCACTCTCACCAATGTATATTGTCCAGTCTAAGGAGGGTAAAGAAGCCATTAAGGGAATGCAGAAGGTATTCAAAAGGGAAGGTTTCCCTCCCGAGGGTGTCTTAGATTCAGCCAAATGGAAAGATTTCAGGAGAAAACATACAAGGTGGATTGTTAAAAACGGGCTAGAGCATAAAGTGTCTGTTTGGTTAAGTGTGAGTGAAACTCTGGAGGAAGAGGAAGGGGCCGCATTGATTATGCCGTCCCCCACACATAGTGATCAGATTTCGGGTCCGTCCTTAGACACATTGCAGATGCAATACACTAACCCAATAAAGACAGACAAGCCAGAACAAATAACTACACATTTTAAGGTATAAGGATTCAATTACAAAGAGGAACTCCCAACCAAACACATGAAACCATACGACTGGACACAACCAGAGGGTAATTTTCCCCCAGAAAGGAAATGTGATTCATGCGGACGTTGTGTGGATAAAGATTGATTTTATTGTTATTCATGTCATCAATTTGTGGACCCAGAACAACCCTCATGTTTAGGGGAAGTGGACTTAAGTAAATGTAATCCCATGGGTAAAAAGTATAAGAAACTTATTTACAACAGTAAACAACAGTAAATGTGTCTGGTAAAAAGGATACCGCGCCCAATACTATACACAAGGAATTGGGAACCTATCTTGATAAGTTTATTAGTTCTTTACAGATGAAGGTATTGATTTGGAAAGCAGTATGGGCAAAGGACTGTTAAAGACAAAACTCCGGGAAGGATTAAGGAAAGAAATGCTTTTTCTGGAGAAAAGCAAGCAAAGGCCTATACAGATACACATGGTTTAGCAACCCAATGAAAATTGGAAGCACAAGGAGGAAAAGGCCAATCAAGGAGCCTGACCAAAGATGCAAAATCCAACGTCAGGTAAATGCTTTTTCTGTAACCAGGAAGGACACATGAAATGTGATCGCCAGAAGTACAAGGACTGGCTTCAGAGGAAGGACAACAGAAGTGGATCTCAGGCATGAAGACAAGGCACCCCCGAATACTCCCAGGACACGGCTGGTAAGAAACCTGACAATCTGATAACCATTACCTCACCTACAGGAAAAGGTATACAGTCTTATTGATATAGGGGAAAGCCAAACCGTCTTAAAGGAGGAAGATGTGCCTTCAACCCTCACTACTCAGCAAGAAGTCCCTGCAACAGGCCTTACCAGACAGCCCATCAACCTCAAAAGAAGTAAAAAGGTAACACCCAAGGTTGTGCAGGTTTAAATTTCCTTACAGGAGATGGAACAAGAGGTGGATTACTACCATTTATTGGATGATGATGACCCCAGGATTAAGATGATAAGGCTGCAGTTAGAGGTGCTTTCCAAACTATGGGCAAGAGGGAATACAGATGCGGGACTATTGAAGGTAACCATGGTAGTGCTGATTCTTAAACCAGGTACAGTCCCTATTTCCATTAAGCAGGATCCTCTCACCAAGGAGCAGAACAGTAAGGAGCAAAGAGCAGCCATTCACATGCAGATTCAGGACTAAGAGGACAACCACATCATGGACCAGATCATGAACACAGAGGACACGCTCTAGGAATACTTACACAAGAACAGGGAGGTAAACAAAGACCAATTGTTTACTACTCTACAGGACTGGACTCTGTCATCCTGGGATCCCCTACATGTGTGCGTGCAGTAGCAGCAGCAGCAGTAGTTCTGAAGGACAAGTGCACAGACATTGTATTGGATCACCACTGACCATACAGGCTCAAAATGATGTGACAAAGATCCTGCATCAGGCAAGTACTAAACATCTTTCAGCAGCGAGGCTAACAAGGTATGATGTAGCCATAGTACTTAACCCTGCAACACTCCTGCGATATGTGTGTGAATCTGAAAATTCAAAAGGAGGGAGAGACAAGAAGGACGAGACTGTGAAGCAAAGGAGTGTCATAGAAGAAATATAAACTTTGAAAAGGCCTCTTCTGGCAAGTCCAACTTGGAGCTGGAACTTCAGAAACTGAAGAACATTTCAGAAGAGACCCAGGAGAGCAAGCGGAGAGCTGAGGAGAAGGCCGAAAGACAACGACAGCTGGCTCTGGAGGATGAGGCCAAGCACAAGGAGGCAGAAGACAAGATGAAGAAGACCATTGCTGCAGAACAGGAGGAGGCACGCCAGAGGAAGCTGTCCCTAGAGGAGGTGGAGCGATTGAAGGCCAAAGCCGAAGAAGCCAAGAATCAGAAAGAGCTGGCAGAAAAGGAGGCCAAAAGGCAAATCCAGCTGGCATAAGAAGCTTCAAGGAATAAAATTGAAGCTGAGGAGAAAGATGCCGCTATGCAGCAGAAAGAACAGGAATTAATGCAGACCAGGATTCAGGAGCAGAGCGAAACACGTGGCTAAAGAAGCAGAGCGCGCAAGAGCGAGGGCTGAACACGAAGCTGCACTTTCACACCAGCAGGTAGAAGAAGCCGAACGCCTTAAGCTTAAGGCAGAGGAAGAGGCACAGGCTAAAGCCCAAGCAGTAGAACTCATGGCTCTCATCAGAGCATTGGAGATGGCAGAAGAAGGAACAGCAAACATCTGCACAGATTCAAGGTATGCTTAGGGAGTTGCACACGACTATGCCAGTGTCTGGAAAAGTAGAGACTTTAAAACCTCAACAGGCAAGCCCATACAACATGCAGCACTCATCAAAAGACTAACCAGAGCACTAGAACCTCCACTGCAAGTAGCAGTGATCAACACTCAAGCTAACACCAAAGCAAAGACAGAAGAAGCAAAAGGGAATGCCTTAGCAGATGTCACTGCCAAGACAGCAGCATTGAAACCAATCAAGAACATCATGTATACTGTGGATACAGTACAAAAAGAGGAAGCATGGAACTTAAAGGATCTAGTGAAACTACAACAACAA
>WWET01001913.1:10786-26281 GCA_011038615.1 Limnodynastes dumerilii | reverse complement strand
ATATCCATATATATATGGATACAGTACAAAAAGAGGCATGGAACTTGAAGGATCTAGTGAAACTTCAACAACAAGCAGGTCCAGCAGAACACGTAGCCTGGAAACGCATAGGAGCTGTAGAATTATTCACAGGACTGTGGAAGAAGGGTAAGAAACTATGTCTACCAACATTTTGTACCCCCCCATGTTACAGGTGGCTCACGGACTGGATCATAAAGGAAAGGAGTAATTGACAGCAAAAGTGCACCAGCACTGGATAGCTCCAAGATTCTGCGCAGCAGCAGCAAACTTTGCAAGTCAATGTTGGATTTGAACCGCACACAACCCAGGACAAATAACAAAGACTTTGCAAGGAATTACCCCAAAGGTATTCTACCCATTTCAGAGACTGCAATACAACTACCAAAGAGTGGGACCTATGAATACGTACTGGTATGTACAGATTTATTCAGCAGGTGGCCAGAAGCATGAGCAGTGGCCAAAGCCACTGCAAAGCCAATACAGCAAAGAAACTCATGGCTGAAGTTATTTTCAGGTGTGGAGTTCTTGAAGTAATTGAATCAGACAGAGGTTATGCAACACATCATGTCAGGCATCATACAAGCATTTCACACACCGTACAGACCACAAGCAAGTGGCAGAGTGGAAAGGTTAAAGGAATGGTTAAATGGTACTTTGGAGCTTAAGGTCCAGAAAGTTATGCAGGATTTTAAGAAACCATGGCTAGAGTTTTTACCCATAGCATTGTTTGCAGTATGTAATACTCCTCTTAAACATTTTAAATTATCTCCTTATGAGATATTGTTTGGTTCAGTACCAAAAACAGGTTGTTATTTTGCACAGGAATTGCAGCATGCTCATGGTGATCTTACAAGTTATATGCAAGCATTAACAAGCCAATTGACTAACCTGCATGTAAAAGTTTTCTTTCAGACTCTGATAATTCAGAGAACATGCATCCTTTGCAGGTTGGAGATTGGGCTTATCTAAAAGACATGAGGAAAAGATTGGATCCCAGATGTAAAGGACCATATCATATGTTACTGCTGTAAAAGTCCAAGGGAAGAATACCTGGATCCATGCCACACATTGCAAGATCTTCATTCAAAGGGAAAAAGGGGAGTTACTTTCAGAATGAAACAATATATGTTATTGGGGACTGGGCCTGATGCAGACTTATGGGGTTTAGTCTTAATACTAGGAGGACTTAGTGCTTAGTGCTATGTGTTGTCAGTTCTAGTGCCCATAATGCTACCAGATGCAAAAGAGATGTAGTTCCATAACAAAGTTTTGTAACAGCACAGATCAGTGTTGGACTATTGGACAGCCTCAGAAGGAGGTAGGTTTCAAGTTGTAGGATCAGCCTTTGGTAATTATATTCCTGATCCAGAATGAGTGTACAAAAAAAAATGTAAGAAACAAAGGGAAAGCTACAGAAAGGCCGTGGAATAACGGGGTGGTTGATGGCAATATTAATGATGCTTGCAAAAATAGCTGGTTTAGTATTATTGATCTATGTACTGATCAAATTATTTTTCTGTTGCTTTACATGTATAAGATAAAGGTTAAACAAAGGGATACGTGAAACTAAGGTGAAAGTGACAAAGGGCCTGATCCAGACCTACGACTGCGAGCGCCCGCGAACATAGCGTATGATCACCCGGGCGTATAAACTTTCACGCCCATGACACTCCCATTGATTGTACCTACTTACGGCGGCTGAACCCTACCCTAAGTTTTTCCAGCGTACGTGCGAATTTTCGTACCGATACGCTGGTCGTACTGGGCTTAGCACGCCCATACTGTACAATTTAAATGGCTATCCCCGCCTCTGTGTAGTAACTCGAGCGTCCGGACTATCGTCGTACAAAACGTACGCCCCTTGGGTGAAAAATACGCTGAAAATATGCTCGCTGTATGCTCATGTCCTTCGGACGACCGTAAGTTGTCATACTGCACATGCGCAGTGCGTTTTTTCTCCTGTTTTTACGCTCCCGACCGGCGTACGATCGCTTGCGGTCATAGGTCTGGATCAGGCCCAAAGAGAGAGCTGTACAAAACCCTGAGGCGTGTCTATGCTGATCCAGACGCAGAAATTATTCATTTGGCAAAACGTGAGGACGCCAACACAAAGGAATGGACAAGAAAGAGTTGAACACCCTACACCCTCATCCTAGAAATAGAGAGTACAAGAGATGCCTCTGGGTAAATTAGGACCCTACCGTGAAGGACGGTTATTACCCTCCACCTGGAAGGATATATGGACTTTATCGAGGTGACTAGCACTGCCAAGTGGGGAAAGTATTCACAGGGACACAGTTTTCACCATATTGTGGTCTGGGAGGGAGCCTGAGTTATCCAGTATGGCAGGAAGGAGTTATTTTAGTATAAAAAGGAGGGTTTGTAAGGGTTCAAATGAAGTTATATGTAAAATAACTAGCACTCCATTTTGTATATCTGTATCCATTTTGTCTTTTGAATTAGTACAGCAAGAAATTCAGCTATTTTGTGCATTTAGAACAAATAGAAGGTTATGTAAACAAAACAGTTACCAGAATTCATGTTATTATGACTGAACTTGTTTAGGGTAACATTGCAAAACGGCGCCTCAAACTGGCCTCGGCTATGAAGATAATGATTACTGACGCGCTTGCAGATAAGAATATTTTATTGTTTTCTTTCGCTAATTAAACTCCTTAAACTGGTGTATGTGACAAGCACATTATAAAAATCTGCATGTTAAGCTAATAAACCAGAATTCATTTGGTAGACAGAACTAAACGTGTGTCGGAATCTGACTTCTCCGGCCGGCCGTCTTATAGTAAGGTATCCTGACAGAACGAAGATCCTTGTAAGACCCTCTCCGTGGAAGGTCTAGGTGGGGGGATCACCTCCAACACCTGTGACTGCTGGAAATATTTTTTCGGAAACTGTGCCTCTCTCCATATGCGTTCAGTTCTGGATTGGGTGCACTCGCTAGGACACGTCCTTACTGTACATTGACTATGTGCCACCCTCTTTCAATCCAATGGCACGGCTTTCAGAATGCAAGCAGGTGCTGCTCAAGTTGCGTTCAGGTGTAAATAAGGCATAATTGCTTGCACATCGTTTCTAAGCATGCAAAGTGCAAAATCATGTTGATATACACTGTGCAATCTGCTGTATGCTTATCTCTGGATCGACCCCTTTACAGTCATTGTATATTTAATTTTTTTTATAACATTCTAAATCTAATTTTATACTGGTATATCAGGATTCTTTGAGACTTTCTATTTTAACTGTTGCTTTTTGGGGGTAGGTAAACTAGCTAAAGAGGTTTAGTGCTGGTTAACTTTTTAAAACAGTTAAGAAAAATGGTTTATAGTGGTTAATTTCTTATATAGGACCTAAAAGGAGGACATTTTCCAACTGGACCATTAAAAACCCCTGCTTTTTGCAAAAGCACATGTGCAAGTGCAGCAATCCCAGGACGGTTATAAATCCTCTGTATCCAGAATTCTGTACAGGGATAATTTCCAAAAGCGGGGTAGATTAGGATAAGGATGATAGTGGCAAGCGATTCCTCTGTGTGAGTGTGGGGAGGAATATGCTGTACAGTGAGGTAAGCAGCCTCCATACTATCCAGACTTCCATGCCATTCCCTTTATAATTGAGGACGGCACAGAATATTTAAGGTATGGTCCATGAATGGCATCTCAATACAAATGATGGAAATGGCCTCCCTTTGCCTACATGGAAGGTTGGGATCAGAAAGAATCCAGCATTGGCTCATCACTTGGAGCTCTGATGAGTTAGAGGGTCTCATCAGGTTTAAGCCTTCGAGCTATTTCAATATACATCTAAATAGTTAGATCTAACTTTAATAACTTCACATATGAATAGCTGATTTTAGAACTATTTTATAAGAATGTTAATTATAGTTGTAGAATAGTTATTTTCAGTCTCAAACTCCATCTTACATAATGTTATGAAACTAAATTAAAAAGATTCAGTTATTAAAATACATTTGTAAAAGTATTCCCTTTGTAGTTCATTGTTGCTATCATGAGATGGATTGTGAAATCTCTATGGTTTTATTTATTCTTTATTGCCAGATTTTCTTCTATAAAATGTTCTGACTCTATGTACAGATATAATATTGTAATTTTATTTCGTGAACAAGAAGGTATTTGGCTTGGTCCTAAATGTCATTATTTTGATTGTCATCACGATTAAATATGAATAAGATACAATTTTATTGATTACAAAGAAGGACTACAGGTCTAAAACTAGGAAAACTGAAGATATTTAAACAAATATAGATCCTGTTGTAAGTATGTACTATTTATATAATCATTTTATATTAAAAATATATTTATGAAGTTGGAGACTTCCTATTTATATATTTTATCATTTAATATTAGCAATATTGCTGCTGTAATAATGAAACTGCAGAAGAGATTGATTTGGGGTTAACAATTTTAAATTGTGATAAAAAGGAAAATAAAACTTAAGAATAATGGTGGCTGATCCAAAGCTGCACTTACTCATGCAAATAGGTGCAATTGTAAACCTGAGCAAAACCATGGCCATTGAGAGAAGGCAAATTTAAACTATGACAATAAAATTCTTCATTGGTTCTTAATTTTTAGAGTTTAGAATGAAGTTGTTTACTATGTGTGGGCAATAAGTAAATTATTTTATTCAACACTCACATTGCAACCTAGATTGTGGTTTGCACTTTTTTATGCAGTTACTCCTAACTGTGGATCATCCAAAAAATGAGGAGTGGTCTGCAAAATGATGTCTAGTTCAGTTTCTCCATTTTTAAAAACAATTCCTGTCCTCTTCCTCATCACAGGTCAATTACTTACAATGGGCTGGACCAAGACTTAATGAATGAGCTTGTAATTAAGAGAGGAAGGTTACACCTAGGCACAACCATGTTGATTTCAGGGGGAGTCAAGTTAATTGTATACTTTGCATGCAGGGATATATCTTTGAATTGCTTACTGCACACAGATACTGACCAGCTTTACTATCACACTGTTATTTAGACTTGGGATAGGAAACATCACCACTCTAATACAATACTGTTTGCAACAGATGAAATATGACTCCCCTGCAATCAACATGGTTTAGCCCAGGAGTAACTAAGTTCAAGCACTTCCTTAAATCTGGATCCAGCCCTATGTTCTAGAAATACAATACAATCTACAACAGTGTGATAGTAAAGCTGGTCAGTATCTGTGTGCAGTAAGCAATTCAAAGATATATCCCTGCATGCAAAGAATACAATTAACTTGACTCCCCCTGAATTCAACAGAGTGGCATGAAAGGTACAGGAACCAATGCTTTTAAACGCATTGCTGTGCCTCTTTCTTACAATATTTAACACCACCCTTATACTGAGTATTTCATATTTATATAGATATATATATATTCTACTCAGACCTAGTGCAATGAGCACCAGCGAGCATGTGTGGGGGAGGTGTCACTGGATAACATGGCTGCACTTCTTTTATATTGTGGTTACAAATGTTTTCTGTATGTTATGACTTTCATGAGGGGTTAGAAGGATGCAATCTGTACTGTGTGGCGGTGTGTATGGTAGAGCCATCACTAGGATAATGGGGCAGGTCCAGAACAACGCTTCTGTGCAAATTTACGCCTGGCAGACACGTAAAATCGCGATTTTAGTCATACTTTCATATTTATTTTTGCTGAAATTCACCTATTATAAATTTCACCTTCTTTCTCATTTGCTACTTCCATACTCAGACTTTCTTTATTACTCACTGCTTGATTATCTTCTCCTCTGTCGTTCCTAGCAGCTTTATTATAAGTACTTGATTCCTACCTCCCCTACTGCACCTTTAAACTTTAGACCGCACCACTGCTTTAGTCATGCATACAAGATTATAGCTGGTTTTTGTTTTTTTTATATAGTAATAATATTAACCAATCTGACATTAGAGGATCATTAAAGGCTGTGTAAAAATAACCAAAAAATATGTAATAATAACTCATTATAAAGTTCATTAAATTAATGCTGAATTTTCATAAAATAGCCCAAGTTTGCATGAAAAAAAAAATGCTGTAATGTTAAACCAGGCAATATACAGAATTATGTTGACACTGTAGTTGCGAGACCACTTCCTTAGCACATATGGGCTTCCAAATGCAGGACCCTAACTTAATACACTGGTTCCACGGAAAATGAGGCTGTGGCATTAATAAGGATAATGGACTGGATCCAGACTCCTGCACGCTTTCCATACATGTGGTAGTCTATCCGTCTGACAGAGAGAGGGGAGTGAAGGTCCCCTGTCACTCCCCTCTCCCGTGCGGGCTTTATGGCAGCTTACGCTACCATAAGCCTTTGTTAACTAAAGTGTGTGGATCCACGGTCCATATGACTGCTGATCTGCACGAGTTAGGGATACCCCTCCCTTACTGTACACTTTACTGTACACTTTAGTGGGTAGAGGGGAAGCACAGCCCATTTCCTTGGAAATGGCATCATACGGAACTAAGTTACTAGCGTAACACTAGCCTAACATCTGGAGGGCGCATGCAGCATAAGCGGCCTAACATTATCAAATCTGGATCCGGTCCAAAGTTCTTATTATACAATTTAAATATGTGCACACTGTACAAGTCCCACTCTGCCACTGGAAAAGTTTTAAGCACAACTTTCAGCATGGAAGCCTGAAGTGCTTGCATTCCCACATTTTTTTGATTCTATATCCAGTACACTGTGACAATTCCAATATATTTGTTTACTTTTTATTTGGGTAAATGGGGGTGGATTATTTTGCTATTACAAAATAATTTTGGATGAGTAAAGATTCAAAAAATGCTGAAATACTATGTTTCTTTTAAGTACCCGTGAACCAAGATTAATAATTTTTATTATTAAAAAGTGGAATAAAAGTGTAAAATTATCAGAATTACAGCAAGAAACATTTTTAGTTATCAATTTTAATAGCAGTGCCCAGTCGCATAATACTGTTTATAACAGAACATCAACTGGACTTCTTCCTCGTGTTGTATGGCTTCCATGCCAGTAGCATTTATGGAAGCACATAGAACTGGATTGCCTATGCTGTATGTTGTACTACCCAGGCACACCTACTTCTAATTGCATCTAATGCCTGCTGCCACTCCTTTTTATTTATTATTTATTGACAGGTTTTTATATAGCACCATCAGATTACGTAGCACTTTACAGAAAATATTTCACATTCACATCAGTCTTTGCCCCATTGTAGCTACATTCTAAGGTCCCTAACACTCACACACACTAGGGTTAATTTATTCAGCAGTCAATTAACCTACCAGCATGATTTTAGAGTGTGGGGGGAAACCAGAGCACCTGGAGAAAACCATGCAGACACGGGGAGAACATACAAACTCAACACAGATAAGGCCTAGTAAGGGAATCAAACTCATGACCTCAGCACTGTGAGACACGAGTGCTACACTCTCTTCCTTTTTCTATTGGTCTCTCTAGTTATTGTTTTCTCTTTCAACTTAACCATAGTTTTTTTATTTTTTTTATTCAGAATTTTAACTTGAACTCTAATAATTTAATATACTTTAGAATTTTTCTCTTTTAATGGAGACTCATCTTCAGCTATCCAAATATGCAATATAACAATTCCAATATGGTGACTGAGATATTTCTCATTGGATTTCAAGGTACCCATAATTTTAAGATTTTCTTCTTCCTCCTGTTACTAATCACCTATTGTTTGACTCTCTGTGGAAACCTTCTTATTGTTGTATTGGTGTCATACAGTCATCAGCTCCACACACCCATGTATTTCTTCCTCACCCAGTTGTCCTTATCGGATATTCTACTCACAACAAGTATTGAGCCAGACATGCTCCGTGTTGTACTGTATGAAGGGAGCACAATCTCTTTTATAGGCTGCTTGGTTCAGTTTTATGTCTTTACAGCTTCGGAGACATTAGAGTCTCTTCTGCTTACCATGATGTCCTATGATAGATATCAGGCCATTTGTAACCCTCTACGTTATACATCTGTGATGGACAGTACGTTTTGCCTAAAAGTTATTCTGTTATGTTGGTTGTTTATTTGTGCAATGATCCTGATGCTTTCAATAACAATGAATCATTTGCAGTTTTGTGGACCAAACAGAATTGACCATTTCTTCTGTGATTTTGCTCCACTGCTTAAAATGTCTTGTTCAGACACTTTAGTAGTTCAAATAGAAAGTATTTTATTAACTATACCAGTACTTATATGCCCATTTATTTTAATCATGGTTTCTTATGTGCACATTGTGTTCACCATTTTAAGGATACCATCTGCTAGCGGGAGACAGAAGACCTTCTCCACCTGTAGCTCTCACCTAGCTGTGGTATCTATTTATTATGGATCGCTTATTAGTATCTATGTATTTCCAAATGTGGAAAATATTGAGAAAATTCTATCAATGTTTTATACTGTTATAACCCCTTTACTTAATCCAATAATATACAGTCTAAGGAACAAAGAAATAATTCAAGCTTTCAAAAAAATCTTGGGTAACATATCTACTACATGTAAATTATGATAACTTACAGTACTTAGGGCTGGATTTCAATTAACAGTTCTTTTGCTTTGTGAACCTCCAAAGAACAGTTGCATATAGATTGACATTTGTCATGTTGGAAGAGTCTTCATATGTCTAGATAGTTCACAATGAAATATAAGTGAACATCATACCTTAGGAGTTTGCGCTTAATTTCTAGTCAGTAAAGTGAAATAAATGAATACATTCCTTAAGCACTAATTTATATTCATAAAAAGTTTGGGCAAAATGTGACAGCATTTTGGTTTGTTTTATGGAATGCCTCTACTATATTTGGCAGAGCTCTTTGTTCTTTTCTGGCATGGCCACATATTGCTATAAATAATAAATGTTCTTACTAAACCAATGTTACTCATGTTACTTACATTTCAAGTTATTTAATTCCAGCCATTTAAAGTTCTTAAAGTTTCAACACATGAAGAATGTGTTTCTATTGGATCCCCTCCAAAAAAATCCTCAACATCACCAATCTTTGCTCTTATTGGTATCTTATGCTACCTGAAAAAACACAGATTTACACTGGTTAGGAACACTGGTAAATACAGAAACTGTGAGATTGGAAGGACTCATACAATATTGTGGACGCTCAAACAAAGTTTTATGTTAATATAGAAAGTGTTATGTGTTGCTGTGATATTCACAGCAGCACAAATGTTTTCTCTCTTGACTGCTTTGGCAGACCATGGTTGCTGCTAAGCAGCCAGGATGCTGTGCAAACTGCACAGCCATAGCTTCTACCAAAACACAGGTCCAATTTTCCATACAAACATTATATAACACTATGTGTCAGCACATACATAAAAAGGAGACTTAGTTCACAATATAGCTATATTGGGTTAAGCTCACCTGCCCAGCTTCAAGGCACCTCCTGTAGGTGAATCCCTATCCATTTGCAATATGTGTACTCAGGAGGTCTGTATTAGGACACCTTACTCAAATTGCTAGCATAATTAATAGGGCTCAGCTGGTGCCTATTAGCCAGGACTCAAATCAATCAGAGCCGGGATCCTCTCTAGCTGTAATTTGCTGTTCATTATTTAAATACCCATCAGGAAGAACTCTTCCTTGCTGCTGATATTGTCTGTTTTCTGAATAGTCTGCTCTAGTCTGTTTCTGTAACTGTTTTTGCTCTTTCTCTGGCCTTCTTTTTTCCTGCCCTGTTTGCTAGTGCTGCTCCCTTCAGGCACTCTGTTTATTCATTGTTTTGGCTCACTCTTGTCTGTATGCTGTTTATATTCATCTGCTTCCCTGGTATCTGGTTCTTATTACCTTGTCCCTGTATACCTGCCTTGACCATGTTACCTTGTATCTGTATACATGTCTGTATTCCCATTAGCTTGTATCTATATACCTGCCTGAACCCTGTTACCCTGCATTTGTATACTTGCCTGGATCCTCATTAGCTTAATCCTGTATATCTGCCTAGATCTGGTGTCCTTATAGCATCTGTCAGTCTTGCCCTTAGCCCTTTACAGTTTGTCTGTCCTTGTCTCTGTTTTACCTACTCAGTCCCTGTCCAGTTGCAAAGTCTGAATCACAAACAATCCTTGCTATTCCAAGAGCCACCACTGTGGGCCACAACCTGCTAGATGAGTACCTCTCAAGCCTATACCTAGCATCAGGGGCTCAAGCAAAGACCAGGCCCCAGTTAGACTTTGACTCTGGTGTGTGGCAACTGTAAACAACAGTTGCATAAAAGGCAGAAATAATCTGCATAGACACAATATAAAGGAAAGAAAATGCCCCAAAACAGTGGGCCATATTCAGAGATCTGTTTCAAAATGGGGCCGCAATTATATGCACGCATGGAGCAGGCCAAACCCCCTCACACCCATGACACTCCCCACTTTAGCGCATATATTCAATTTCAATTGCGAAAATAAAGTTACTACGCATGCACAGTTGAAACATACCTAAAAATATGCACAGGACTTGCCATAAAAATGGATCTCTGAATACGGTCTAGTGTCATTAACAGAAATGTTGAAACATTAGTTACACACATTTGCAAATATATGATAAGCCACCTGACACTTCAAATTCTGGTGAGGTGGTTGTTACTCTAAGCAATTAGTGTACCTATATATATCATGAGTTTTAATTTGAAAGCTAACACTCCTAAGGCCCCCCCTTAAAGCCTCCAAAAATTTTTTGTGGACCAATAATCCCTGTCAGTTACTGATCCTTGACAAGCCTAAAAACAGTAAAAAAAAATGGTGGCTGTTCTAATTAATTTGTTGGTTAATATAGACAGGTATATAAAAGGCTGGGGTAATCTGCACAGAAACAAAGTAAAAAAAGAAAATATCTCACAGATTCATTAACCAGTAGCTAACTACTATAACATCCTATTGGTAAAGTAAAATGCAGAAACATTTAATATACACATTTGCAAATACTTGACTGGACACCAGTAACGCCGAACAGTTAAAGTCCCTATACTGGGTCATAAATTATGTGTTATTATATAGACATCTGAAGCCCCCTTTAAAGCCTCCAAAATAGTCTTTGTAGACCAACACCTGCTGTCAGCTCCTGATCCCAGATATGCGTTTTAAACAAAGTTATACAAAATACTAATTGCTCAAATCAGTTAATATAGACAGGTGTATGAAAGGAAAGGTAATATTTGTGTTCTTTTGTTACTGTTGCTAGTTTTATTTTGGGAACCTGACCCCTCCGCAATATGGCTGCTGCACACTGTTCAAATGGCAGGGGTGTCTTACTACAGAACTCCTGATTACATATATAGCAAATGGATAGGGACTCCAATACAGGAGGTGCCTTGGTGCTTGGCAGGTGAGCTTAACCCAATATAGCTATATTGTGAACTACACCTCCTTTTATGTATGTGCTGACACATAGTGTTATATAATGTTTGTTTGGAGCGCCGGACCTCTCTTTTGTTCCTAGTAATCTGTAGAAAAGGAAATAAAAGCTCTGCGTGGCAAATTAATTGAAGAACCCTTCTAATAAAGCATAAAAGAGGACACAAAATAAATCATGTAGCCAAGCAATGTAACTAAGCAATACAGAAGGCAAGTCAGATGCTTGGTTGCATAGGGAGAGGAATTAGTAGCAGAAAGATAAAAGTAGTGATGCCACTTTATAAGTCATTAGTATGGCCTTACCCGGAATACTGTGTTCAGGTCTTGATGAATGGAGTGGATTTACTCTTAATAACATACCTAAATATATGCATGCCTTGTGCGTATCTTGGCTATTTTGTGTGATTCGCACATGCGCCGAAACACGTAAAGGAGTATACCACTACTCCATAAGTAGGAAGTTAAAAGGAAGAAAAGTTGTTGGGAGGAGGCATTTAAATAGGGTAGAAAAGGCTGGGTTTGCAAAGTACGCACGTATTTTACCAAAATATGCACAAAGAAACTTACATAAATTTAAGGTAACTCTATAGAGGTGGAAGTCATAAAATAGGCAACATCTCCACATTTCCAAACCTGCAGCTTAGAAAATCTGGCCCATGATGTAAGTATCCACAGGATGCCACACTATATCAGGGAATAGTCACAGAAGTAATAACAGTCCAGCTACTGCCATTGATGGAGAGAATTGCATGTAATAGTAAGTGCACATGCGGGAATATTGCTGCTAATGTAGAGAGGCACTCAGGGCTATATTTAGATATAAAAAAATTTCCCCCGAAGGGAAGCTGCTCCTGCGCCTGTGTTCGCGGCGAGCCTGGCAGCTTCCCCTTTAAAATTTACAAATACTCACCCCTCCGCCAAGGTCCCTCGAAGTCCCTCGAAGTGCTCTGCCCGCAGCGCAGGCACTTCATATTGAATGATTCCCGTGCATGCGCAGAGACTTCACAGTGGCACTGTTTCAGCCCAAATATGAAAACCCACTGCGCATGCGCAGGGTCTCCATATCAGGGCCGGAGTCTTCTAAGTCGGACGCGTCTCCCGGACAGCTGAGTTTTGTATTTTCTTAATATTATTTTAATGTTTTAATGTTGTTTTTTATTTTTTTGTTTAAAAAAAAATATATTTTTTTTATTTATAATGACCGCATCCTCCTTCATACCAGCGGTCTCCCCACACATACCCCACTTTTCCTCCCCCTAATAACGGCTATTAGGGGGAGGAAAGGGGGGGAATATGGGGAGATTGCTGGCATCCTCAGATGGCGTTATTTTTTCCTTCACTGCCGAATCAGAATTTCGGCAGTGAGGGATAGTAACGTGTAATACTGCTTTGGCACCCGTTAAGATCAACGGGCCGCCGAAGCCTTATGAAGTGTTTGTGCATCGCCATGGAAACAGCAGATTTCCATGGCGAATGCACTTTAGTAACTTTTAAAATGTTTATTTTCAGGTGATAATGAGCTTTTTAGTGTTAAAACACCCATTATCACCCGAAAATTGAAAACTGATTGTGAGTGTGGCATAATAGTTCTGTTTATTATGAGTGTTCCTAACGAGTGTCACTCATTGACTCTCATTATTTATACACAACAATTTTTAATGGAGACAAAGAGCACTGTACTTATTCTCCCTGATTTTTCTATTTTGTTTCTTTGGGGAGCAACAAAAACTCTCCCTCATGACTGCTTTATTCAACATCATCATAGACTCTTGGTACATCTCTTGTTTACATTTTACTGTATCTCACAATATTGGCATTATTTTTATATACGAAAGGTGCAATGTGTAAAGAATTTATTAATCTTATTTTCTTAGTCCCATTCCACAGAATGTATCACTCAGATAAATTATCTTGTACACGCTCCTTATGATAAACTTGTTTTAATTTTGACATTGCTTTCAAGAAAGCGTTTTTCAAAGCTTCAAAAAAGCTTTGAAAAAGCGGATGCGAAACGCGTGTCAGCTGTTGGGTAACTCCAGTGCGCTTAGGTTTTGTTACCTTTGTCTGAAAGTGTCGTGCTATTTGTGCCTCTGTGGACCTGGGTGAGCTCAGGAAGGGCCAGGATACCACCCGTGAATGGGAGAAGCACTGATCGTGAGGTCGCTATGGGTGCCAGTAGGGTGAGTCAGAGTAGAGGTCCGGTGGAGACACATGTGAATTACTAATTGGGATGCCGTATGGTACCAGTAAGCCTGCTAATTAACTGCTAGGAATACTATATCCAGCTTAATGTACAATATTGGGAACAAATGGTTACTTTTATATTTCATTACTGTTATCATTTTAAAAATGTATTTGAGAGAGATATATTTGATCTTTGTAATATGACAAACAATTTTCTTATACATATTCCATGCTAAATGAATATTTAAAGATTATTTGGACTTTTAAAAAGAATACTTTGGTGTGTATTGCATATACAGTGTGTGCACTTGCAATTAGTAGCCTGGAACCTAATGCACTTAGTACAGCACACAGGTGTGTTCATTCTCCTTAAGTATTGATACTTTCATTTTCCTACTAAAGTAGAACCACTGATTGATGCTAGTTATTTTTTGTTGGTGCAGTGTTAAAATCTTTTTACAATCCCCCAAAAGTGAGTGTATGCCAGCTTGCATAGTGGATGTTTGCTTGATTTTGCACTGCACATGCTCAGAAACAACGTGCACACAATTGCAGCAGATTCTTACCCAAACACAACTCTAGCGGCACTCGCTTGTATTCTTAAGGGCATGTTGTGGGAGGAAAGGAGTGGAGGTACATAATCAATGTGCAGAATGGGAATGCGTATGCAAATATAGGCGATCCAGAACCGGACTCATATGGAAATAAGAACTGTTTACGTCAAAACATTTGTACCAGCCACAGTTCTTGTCTATGTCCAGGAGCCTTACTTTCCATGACTTATTTTGGACACTTAAATTCAAACGCAATACAAATGTTAAGAAATTAGGTCCATAATTACATTTAAGTTAGTTTTCCATACGGTAGCGTCTGCTGCCGAGGCTATTGTATGGATTTTGTGATTCACAAGTCTGCATGTAAGAAAGAGGACACCTCCACTGCTCTCCTATGGGCAGATAGTAAATTTGCATGCAACACCCCTGCCCCTTCCATGCAGAATGCTGCATCGTATGGCTTAGTTAAGTCCCTACTGTATGATTTGCATGCATTTGCCCCCCCCATGCGTATGTCCTAAGGAGAACCATACAGAGTACAGCATTGGTCGACTGCACTCTGTTGTGGATATAATGGTACTGTACTGCGCAGTACCATTTTTCTGCAGACTTACGTACGTTGCGTAACAAAGTCTGCAGTCTTACTTAATTGTGAAACAGGTAATTGGTGCTGAAGAATCGTGTATGTAAAATGTCAAGATTTTGAATAAAAAAAAAAAAGAATTAAAAAAATTAGATTGTCAGTTTAAAGATTTTTATTTAAATACATGTGTAGGGAGGATTTTATAATAAAAAAAATAAATGAGGCCATTTATTGTAACATACTATAACAAAGGGGAAAAACTCTGGTGCTAATTGTTCAGTTGTGAGGGGAAGTTTTTGCAGACTTCCCAACAGACAAAACTGTAATAATAAAAAACACAGCAAAATGAAAATTATATAAATAATGGATCAATTCACCAAAAGCAACCGAGTAGTTCAAATTTCTAACTTTTAACAATATTCAATATTATAAAAATAAACAATTTATTAAAAGATTATCTGCAGCTGCATAAATCATGGCGTGTAATTATTGATAAAATTCATAAACTCCGTTCAAAAAGTTCAGACTTTATACATTCATATATTGCTGGGATAAACAGTTATTGCACAAAAGATGATTACCACGGCTAGGCTTTAATTGTATTGCAATCTTAATTTGTTTCGAGGAGTGCAATACATAGTATTGAGCAAACACATAGGGCCTGATCCAGACCTACGCCAATGCACTGTGCTTACTAAAGCACAGCGTATCGGCGTTTACTTACCCTGACACTCCCCCTGTGCGGGCGTATGGCCCCTTCCTTA
>WWET01001912.1:294966-310266 GCA_011038615.1 Limnodynastes dumerilii | reverse complement strand
GTCTAACACTGAGTCACTGTTCCGCTGTACAATAGGAAGCAGCTGCTGCACATTCTCAGTCTTTTTTTTTTTATTTAACAGCCAGGAACACACCATCTGTGCGTGCCACTTTTCCAAGCTGCACATATACATTTTCACAAATAAATAGTAATGCATTTCAACTTAGACTTAAGTGTTATGATACTTCCAGCAGAAGGGTTGTTTGACTTCACAAGTGGAAACTCCCTCTTTTAGAGTATGTGCTTTCCCTCTTAATGCATACCCTTTCAGACCTCTGTATTAACACAACTTTCTACATACTTCAGTTGAAAATTCAAGGTAACCCCAGGCTACCAGGAGGAGTTACCTAAAAAATACCCTTGGACCCAGGGATCATGCCTATAGGCCAAGTGATTGGGGATCTATCCAAATATTGTGCCCAGGAATCTCATCACATCACAGTCTGGAACTGTCCAATAAAGACAAAAGCAGCTCCAAATTTTATGGGTGCTATATGATAAATTCCAATACAATTGATAGGATAATTTTGACAAAAAAAAGACAAAAAGGTGTAAGAAGGTCAGAACACATATTTTTCTTCAAATAATGCTTAGTTATTTTGCTTAAACAGGAGAGAAGTACTGGAGTTTCACAGAAAAGTTCACATCAGTTGCTTACAATAATTACTACTATTTATTAACTTTCGCCCATAAGGGGTTTATGTGACATTTCAAAAATGATGCTTAAACATAAAATAAAGGGTATCGGTTACACTGTGCTCTGAACTCAATAGAAAGTACAGTGAGTGAGCTAGCTTTTGGAAATCCTGATATGTTTATCATAACGCTGACAGCCAAGTGTATCAGTGTTTATGGGAAGCTTTTTCTCAGCTTGAAAATTGCTTGGTACAAATGGCTGTGGATGATGAAATCATTGTTTTTCCAATCTAAACATCACAACAGCCTCTAAGGAGAAGAAGAAAAAATACTGTGTAACAAGACTATCATTTTAACACATCCTGCAGCAAACAAATGCTTTGCAGCAAGAAAATTGTCTTTTCTGTACTTAAATAAAAACTCAGAACATAAAACTACTCCATAAAAGCAGTAAAATATTTGTCACAATAATGTGTAATGCATTAAATGACTGTGCATAATAATGTGAAAAATACAGCATGATGGTGACACATGCATGTGAGTGAACTCACCTTCCCATAGTCCGTGGACTGCACCCTGCTGGCCTGTCGTATGTGTTGAAGACAACATTGGACCTACCTTTAACCAGGCACACTAGGTCCAATGCAACAGTGTGTCCTGTGTTCACTGTCTTCTGCATGCACCTATAGGAGAAACAAGGCTGATTATCTGTACCCATACACAACATAACTATCCAGGTTGGGGATGGAGCACAGTCACATTATGGGTAATGATATTTGGTCATCCTCAACATATGGCCTCAGACATCCTCCTTCAATGTGTGAAGCGTATGCACACTAAGATTAGCAGGTCCATCCTGGTACATGTGCACCAAGGCGCACCTGCAACATGTGGGAGAACAAGGCAATAACAAATGGATAAAGACAGCCATAGATGCCGCACACCAGGGGAAAGCATGTGTTGATGAATTTTCAATATTATGTAAATACTTTAATAATCATAACATATAGTAGTTTACATATGTATATTGACCACACAAAGACAAAGGAATTCTGGGCGTTCACAAACACATTCACACGCTTTGCTCTTGGTTGACTCAGGATACACACATAACAGGACTCCTTCTCTTGAAGACAAACTGTTCAGTATTATAAGAATATTTTACATTTACCTTTTATGTTTAACCTGTATGTGTCAAATATACAAAAAGAAATATAAGCAAATGGCGCTAAGTCTAAATAAAACTTATAATAAATGTAGCCGCTGTATGGGGTGATGTGACTCCACCCCCCTTCCCAAAACTGGAAAAATACAAAAGATAACAAAACAAACTTACAGCGCTTCTAAAAAGAAATTAAATTAAATAAAAAATTAAAAAACTGAGCTCTTGGGGAGATGAGATAAATCTTCAACTCCACATCTGTATAATGGCTTCAATAAGATGGGAAAAACAGCACTTAGAATATTATAAACAGATATTTTAATAGATTCAATAATAAGCAATATAAAAAATTCTCATTTAAAAACACAAACACACTCTGTTTAATAGTAGGATCCCACTAGAGCAAATCGTGCCTCGCTAGAAAGTTAGCTGGCAGCACTGGATACCTTGTGATGTAATAGGAGAAATCTTAGTCGTAGTTCTTTTAAGTTGGGAAACCCACTGCAGGTGGCCAGCCCGCAAGATGATGTGGGGAAATCCCTATGTTGGATGATTAGAGTTCAATTGATGTTGTAGTCCAGCGTATAAAGGAATATGAGGGTAAATAAGATTGCCACGTACCGCCGTCAGCAGGGATTGCCGTGTGCTCCAAACTCCACCGTCCGGTGTGGACCTCTGCTCGGAATCCCGCCGGTGCACGGGGGGGTTGGAGCTAAGCTGCAGCTCACCCCTCTGTTTGTTAAGTTCCAGCCGGTACCGTGCTTGTATCGCTGTATATGCGTGGATCTCAAGGTTTAAAATACTCCTTATAGGTTCCAGTACAGAGAGTTCAAATAGAAATATATGATAGTGGGTCCAGAGTGTGGTATCGCTTGACGCGTTTCGTCCCGACAACTAGGGACTTTCTCAAAAGCATAATAGTGTGTCTTGATCCGTCCACCATTTTTAAAGGGCTCTCCCAGGTGTTCCCATAATTAGCAAAAATTTAAAGGGGACAGAATTATATTGCGTGGTCCTAGTTAAAAAATCTAAGTACCGTTTTCCTCAATGTAAAACTTTTTTTACATACACAAACCTACAGAAACCTACAAAAACATACTTATGAATACTTAATATGATGTATGAAATAAATGAGTATAATAATAATAGTAATTAATAATTATTTAAATAAACATTATCCATAAAACTCATTAATAAATAGATTAGCAAATAAATAAATAAATAAAAATAAAAATAAAAATAGAAAAATAAACAATGATTATTAATTCGTTACAGATTATATCATAACAATATGAAAAATGATAATCAAATACACAAAAAAATATACACATATACACAATACATACTGGTAAGTAAATTCGGGGGGATGCATGTAATTCTCATGCAATTAAACATGTTGTTAATGTTCATCAAGGATCAATACATATTGCTATTTATCATCCCAATATTAACTTTCCCCATTATCAAACTCCTATCATGTAAGAATGTTCTGTGAGTTAACAGTGAGTAACTGTAGTGAATAGTCCAGGTTTTATAAGAAAAGTTTAAATCCATTGCAGATACAGTAGTTAATAAGAGCATCTAGAAACTACGGTATTCATAATTAGTGACGATTTCAGCCTCCCGCACACTATGTATGGAAGTCTGCAGTAAAATGGTACTGTGCATGTGCAGAACCTTTATATCTGAAACAGAGCACAGATGACTGATGCTGTGCTCTGTGCGGATCAGAGCCCCCCGCATGCGGGCATGCCCATCCCCATGTGTAGGAGATACACATGGGGGAAGCTGGGACTTGAAAATCATAGAGTAAGGGTTTGGCTAAGCCCTTACGTATGATGCAGTATCTCGCACAAAGAGGTTTCTGTAGGTAAGGTAGGGTCCTTGCTGGCGGATATACATGTAGGAAGCTACTGCATGGAAATGAAGGAGGAAATATGAATACAGTCCTGTATGTGGAAATAGTGAGTATTTAACTAATATAACATTTAATACCTACTATTTTAGTCATTTAACAACTTCTCAGAGAATACAGGTGAGGCAACCCACCCGGAAATGCCTTAAATTAGCGTGCTACCACCCACATCTGACAGCAACAAAATCTATATATACAGTTCTGCTAAACCACAGAACACAAGGTAACATACTCCTATCACCAAAAGACCTCTATTGCCTACTGCTTGGTAATTATGAAAGCCTACTGCCCTTAGTAATCTCCAGTTGTCTTGGATGGTGCATGGGCACAAAGAGCACTGTTATGGTACCTACAGTAACTTATTTGTGTCATAATTTTGTGAGTATTAGTACTGCACCAGAAAGTTCTAGGTACATTAGGAGTGTTTGTATGTGTTCTTCTGTAATGATCTAGATAAAGGGGGAGCTGTAGACATAACATATCTGGATTTTAGTAAGGCTTTTGACACTGTGCCACATTGCAAACTGTTAAATAAAATGCAAATTCTGGGATTGAACTTGAGGATACTTACATGGATACAATCTCGATAATAGAATAGACAACAGAGGGTTGTAGTAAACGGAATCCCTGCTGGGGATGGTAAGATAACCAGCAGCATTTCCCAGGATTCTATAATTGGACCAGTGCTATTTAATATCTTTATTGGTGATATTGCCTGTGGTATTGAGGGGAAAATATGCCTTTTTTCAGATGACACGCCAGGAAAGGTACAAAAAAGAGATGGCAGACTAGGTAAACTGGAGTAATCGTCAAGAGTGTGGAAACTGCTGTTTAATGCCAAAAAATGCAAAATCATGCACAAAAACCCAAAAAGCTCAGTATACCATTAATGGCACTCCATTAGAAACTACTGAGAGGCAAAGGGATCTAGGAGTCATTATTTCATGTGACTAAGCAATGAGAAAGGCAAATCTGATGCTTCATTACATAGGGAGAGGAATTAGTAGCAGAAAGAGAGAAGTAGTGATGCCCCTTTACAGATCGTTGGTACAACCTCACCTAGAATGCTGTGTTTAGTTCTGGAGGCCATATCTCCAGAAAGACATAAATACATTAGAAACTGTAAAGAAGAGCAACTAAAATGGTCGCAAAACATACCAAGAAAGGCTAGAGGATATATAGTATACACGACTAATGACTCCTCCCATGCAAACACTTTGAGCCTTATAGAAGCTGAAATGAAATACATAATGTAAATATAAGTTATAAAATATTAAGATTACTAAATCTGTATTTCTCCAAATCTCTCTCTATGTAGTATCGATGGGCTCAGATCAACTTTCTGAGCCATGATGCTTATTTCGCAACATAGTGGGGAAGCTAGATTGCAGCACATTAGTAAATTATGAAACCATTGTTTTCCATTTAGCAGCTACTGCTTTCCTGCAGAGATCAGACAATGGAGCTGACATCACACATTCAATTTACAGGATGAGTCATACACTCTTTCTGTAGAACATTGAATGGGTGATTTCAGATCCATTGTCTGATCTTTCCAGGAAGCCAGTAGCTGCTAATTAGTAAGTAAACAAGGGTTTAACTTAGTTCAACTTTTAAGGTTTAACTAAATTAATTCAACTTTCCCCGCCATGCATGCACTATTCCACCATATATTGCAGAATTTTTCCTGATTTGGGAAAGGTTTAACTGAGCACAACTCCAACTTGCAAATATAAAAACTAATTTCATTTGACGATTCTAATAAATATAATAAAAGGATGGCAGTGCTAATCCAGAGTTTGAGAATAACAGCAAAATAGATGTAGGTGTCAGGGGCACATCTACCCCTTGGATGGGACAGCATTCGCTAGGGGTGCCGATCGTAGGGAGGCACCAATACACATAATACAGTGCTAAGCTCCTCTGCTGGGCTGTACAGGCTTTTTACCACTGCTGCACTGCTTCATGTCGTACTATATGATAGGTAGTGAAGCAGAAACATCAGATAGCCTCTATAGCACTGGTGGCCGAACTGTAATGTATAAGCTATATGATGTTGCTGCTCTTTTTGTCACATAGCAGGTCATCCAGGCAGCGGCACAAATTTGAAATTTACTTTGCCATGAGCGCCCGGAGCTCTAAATACACCACTGGTAAGGTGGTAAACCAACACCATGGGCCAGATCCAGACCTACATTCCAATTATGTTTCATACAGTATCTTTTCGGTACGTAGATTGCGTATATGCGGTCTTAAAGACCGCATATACACAATCTACATACCATAAAGATACATAGATTACATTAAAAAAATTACTACGCATGCGCAGTATACAATTTTGGGATACACTGGACGCATATGCAATACGTCCGGTGGCCCTTAGTATGTAGATCTAACGGGGCAGGACTGATGTAAATGTGAAATAATCTCTGTAAAGTGCTATGTAATCTGATAACGCTATATAAAAACCTGTTAATAAATATACAAATAAATAAAATTATAAAAAAAAACTAAATAGTGTTTAAAATTATACATTTATACATTATTTTTAAATAATTATCTTTGTAACATGATTATTTTTTTCACACATTAACATTTATATTCATCTTTATGATTTTTCTTTATATACATTTACATGTGTTTATTTTTATCTTTACTATAAAAAGGGAGAAAGAATGTGCTGTTTATACCTTTGGCATATCTTTCTGCATTGTGCATTGGCTTTGATCGAACGTGATGACCTTTTGCAATGGCACAGCAATATCTTGATTGCTGAAACTGGCCATCTTTTCACAGGTATACGAACTTGCATGCTGTGCCAACTGTTCCATCAACCTGATTTACAGTACAGCAAAAGAAGTCCAAGGAAGTAGTGAGGGAGAGGCGGTCACTTCCCACTGCGTGATATTAACACGGTACAGTATAATTCACAGGAACAAATTAGCAGCAACGGGAGGTTTTGTTATTTTTTTTTATTTTTCATCATAATACCAGTTAAGCATTTAACATGAGTCTGCTGTAAATTGATATTTCCACACTTATCAAGAGGTCTGAAAATGAAAATGTTTGAACTGAATATGTTTTGTATGATTGACTGTTAGAAAAAAGCCTCTGATTCTCTACAAATAAGAATAACTGAAATAATATTACTTGGGATAGATCACAAATATTGCAGCAATTGCGTTTGCATCTGGATTGTATCTAAACCTTACATTATTTCCATGGGGGTATTATGACTTTTACAGACTTTTGCATAAAAGTCTCGATCAGATGCTAGGTTTCCTCAAAGGTGGCTCAAGAAATAACTCTTCTTCTCTTGGACAAAGCCTTAGCTACCTTCTACCGCTCTCCTCCCCCTGGATTCTTCCCCAATGACCAAACTCATACTAGTAGGATAATTGGCTACAGAATAAAGTTAACCCTAGTCATACTCTTTGTGCGTGTGTTTGAGAATTTAAACTTTGAACTCCAATGGGGAAAGGGACTGATTTAAGTGGTTTCCAAAACATTATATATGTATATAGCACCATATGATGTAACTATGTAAAAACCTGTTAATAAATAAATAAAAATTTATGTGAGTAGAAATAGTAATCACATGACTAAGATTGTACCTTTCATGGCCGATGCAACTTGCCATAAATACTATGCATTAGAACAGAGCAGTACATTAGAAAGAGCTGATTATGATGTGTTATTCATGTGTTGACATAAAAGATTCCTGGCTCATCTGTCATTAATAAGCTCTAATAATAGCCACATGTAATAATGGTTAGACAGTGTCATTTATAAAATATCTATGCTGAGCAATTATATCATCACAAGAGAATCCTAGCTTGTGTACAGCCTTTTGGGCCCCTTATTAGTTTTTATATGTATTTAATTTAAAATGATTTGTTGTTATAACATTCTATCTTTAAAATAAAATTCAGAGAATTAGTTACATACATCTGCAGATATATGATAAGCCACCAGTCACTTACAAGGCTTCTCTGTTTTGGTCCTCACTCTACAATTGTCAATGTCCCAACTTTGGGTCATATATCATGTATTTTTAAATTGAAAGCTCACCTCCAGCAGAGATCCCCAAGTCTCCAAAACAGCCACTCTGAAACAGCACCCTGTCAGCTGTTATCCCAGACAAGCTTCTGCACATTCACAGAACAGAAGAATGCAAAATTATGGCCCATTCAGACTTGCACACAACTTGCAGTCATTTGTGTTCAGAAGGGCATGTCATGGGTGGGACAAGGAGGAGGCAAGAAGTCAGTGTAGAGTAAGGGTGTGCTAAGACAAATACACCCAATCCATGGCTGGAAGCAGATGGAACTCAGGACTATTAACATTAATAAATTTTCATCATCCCAAGGTTATGTCTAAGTACAGGGGGCTGACACCTTGGGCTAGATTTACTAAGCTGCGGAAAAGGAAATGTAGAGATGTTGCCCCTAGCAACCAATCAGATTCTAGCTGACAAGTAAGAGCTAGAATCTGCTATGGGCAACATCTCCACTTTTCCTTTCCCACAGCTTAGTAAATCTGGCCCTCAGTGTCAAAATACGCTGGGTTTCGGTACAGTAATAAAAAGTAATCATAATAATAATAATTATTCAATTTTTTTTTCTAAATTACTAAAATTATTTATTTCTTCATGAATGAAGTTCTCGCACTATTTATGAACCTTACACACAATGTTCAATATAGTGTATTAACCTGCACGTGCGCATTGGATTTGGTCACATGACAGCAGTTAGCTGAGCTACTTTGTACCCGTATATTACATTCTGCAATTGAATCCCCTCTAGAGGTACCGCTGTGTGCGCTTCTGGATACAGATATTACACACAGAACAAAAACAGGTAAAAACTTTGAAATAAATAAATCAAAAGTAAGCAACCGAAGCAGACTGCCTTCGTACCGAGAGGTGGAAAAAACTGCATCCAGAAGGTAGCTGGGGAGCTCCAAAGCAGCGTGATGGAAAAGTCCGGTGGAGACGGAAACACGGTAACCGGGGACACATAGCGGTTGAGACAAACTACCATCTGACGCATTTCAGGCAGGCGTGCCCTTTCTCAAAGCCGTCAACAGCTTGGAGCAGGGTTCAATTGNCAGCTTGGAGAAAGGGCACGCCTTCCCGAAACGCGTCAACTGGTAGTTCGTCTCAACTGTTTGTCTCAACTGCTTCGGTTGCTTACTCATTTTTGTTCTGTGTGTAATAAATGTTTACTTTTTTTTCTCGCTGGACAAGTGTATTTGCATATACCCTGTGGATGCCCACCAGACAATCTCTCCTCTCCAGTTCACATACATGAACGTTCTTTTATAGATTAGTTTTATGGACTGATTTTTATCCAGTATATCACACTTTTTTTTAGGTTTAGATCAGCGCCTCTCACTCCCCTCTCTTGTTTGGACAGATAGAAAGCATGTGGGAGCCTGGATCCGGTCCATTGTGAAGAAAATAAAATAGAGGAAATCAAAGGACAATCAAACAGCAAATCTTATATCATGTACAGGTAACTTATGATATTAGATGCAATATGTCCCATACACATGGTCCAGCTGTCACACTCAGTAGTCATATCAGGTACTTTATTACAATCTATTGAACCATGTAAATGGAGCTTAACAGGACAAATAAAGCTGAGAGTATGGACAGAGATCTAGTAGTATAGTTAAGAGCAACATTATTTTTATTTAATACATTTCCCATCAATGGAAAACAAACAGCAACTTTTTGTGAAATTAAAACAATCAATATAAAATAAGAACACCTACAACTTTAATTTCCACAGTAATCTCCATATTCATAAACATTCATCTAAAATCTCATGCAATAAAGACTACAAATTATTACAGACTGTTAAAAGAAAGTCTTTCTACACATATCAGTATATATTTGTTGTTCATTATAACATTTATGAATTTTTATTGTCAGATTAGATTTCATATTAGATGGTAAGTAATTAAGTACTTGAATCTAAATTGTGGATCAATTTGCAAGTGATTGAAATAATTGCTTCTCCAGGTAGCAATCATCTGGTGCAACTGACATAATTACAGAACCCCTCTTGGGTTGATTGAAATCCATCCAAAATAATGTATTAACATTTTTTTTTAAATATTTCATGAGAATACAGCAATCTGCAAACTTGCAAAGTTAGGATTCTTTCAAGCAATATAAATAACTCTTATGTACATTATGATAACCGGATATATTATGTATATTGGATAATAAGCAAAAGGAGGTATTTTTTAGATCCAGAAAATAATCAATTGTTGTCAACAAATAAGGAGAGACTATGAAGGGTTGAACTAAACAACTATGGCCCTGATTCACAACTAAGAAAGTTCTAAGTGCATATTTTTGCAAACGGTTATACTGCTTATGCCCTGAACTAAAAAATATGTATGGAAACCATGGTCAACTGATTCACAGACATGGACAGATCACGCTTTGGTACGGAATGAGTCCAACATGCATGGCTAGAGGGGCAAGACACTTAATGCAAATGAGCAGCACATAAGCAACTAATATACAGTGTGAGCATTCCTCTTACGTTAGGACTGATTCACAAGTAAGAGTAGAACAAACAAGCACATATATTCAGATGGATCAAAGAAGCCAACTGAAAAAAACCTTAAACTGGTGCACACTCATAAAAGTCAGACAGAGGTTTGCGCTATTTAAAAAGTATATTTAAAAAGTAATTACAAGTAGAAACAACTTGCCCACCAACAAAACAAAATAGTCGCTATATTGTGGCTGTGCAGATTAGAAAAAGATACAAAGTAACAGGTGGACTTCCGGCTATCTATACTAAGGGAGGCAATGTACTCACCCTAAAAAACGACTAGCAGCCTCACGGCTGCGCTTCACACTGCCGTGCGATAACTGACCCTTCCTACACTACGGAGGGAGCCGGAGTCACACTGTACTTAGAATCAGCTGGACGGAGGCAAGAGACCGGGAATGGGGAAATCACGCAGTTGGAATCGCCACTAGCGATAATTTTGTTTTGTTGGTGGGCAAGTTGTTTCTACTTGTTATTATTTTTTAACTATTGCTTGGGAAAACAACATTTTTCCTTTTATTGGATATGAAATAAATGTTACTTTTTAAATAGCGCAAACCTCTGTGACATTTATGAGTGTGCACCAGTTTAAGGTTTTTTTCAGTTGGCTTCTTTGATCCACCTGAGTATATGTGCTTGTTTGTTCTTGTCCACTAATTTTAAACCTGTGGTGGCACCTTTTTTTCCTCCTCTGACCCTTTATATAATATACCTATGGCTGGTGCAACCTTTTTTTGTATATCACAAGTAAGAGAACCTTGCGAAAGCAGCCATATGCATGGAAAAAGATAAGGTTGCGTCTTGTACTTCTGTTTGTTCAGCTCACACCAGCTGCGTGTTTCTAATGAATGGATGAATTGCATTTAATTGACACAATGAAAGTCTCATCTATTTAATCCTCTGCTGCTATGTTATTTTGTACAAAACTTTAAATAGGTAAAGGTAGACATTATTTGGCAAGTTTTTAATTTAAAAAAGGATCATCATGTTTTTGGGGTTTTTTTGGAAAGTTTTTCAAATATTTTATTTATCTTTATGTTTGTTTGAATTTCTGTTTTCTTTGTATATACATATCTAAGAGGCTCATTACAAGAAGATTAAAGAGAATAGACAGAAATGTCTGATTTCTAATTTTCCAACATAAGGTTTATAAACAACCCCACACCTCTCCCCCCTACACACACTTTTGACGATGGCACAGCAGGAGGTTGCTCAGAAGATGAAGGATGAAGGAGACATACAACTTCCAGCACTGTCAGAATGGGTGGAAATGTGCTGGTACATATTCTCCAGCAACTCCCACTGCCATGCTTTGCGATGCCCTGGGCAGATGTTACCTCACCAAACACAGCAATAGGGTCATCCATGGAGGAATGTGAAGAGGACTAACTAATCTGGAGGGCACTGGAATGACCGTTGTCAATCCCCGGTTAGAAACTGTTCATTCCGAAATAGGGACATCCGAAAGTTTCTTTTCGGATGTCCCTATTTCAAATAACGCCCAGTTTCTATTTTTTTTTTAGAATGGGTGAGTATGCCGACTCATCCATTCTGATTTGCAAATACCACTGCTGCTGATATCCCTTCGCCACGGAAGGTGAGTAACCTCTCCAGGTTGGGGTCAGGCTGCAGGGGAGGGAGGGTTAGGGTCAGGCTGCGGGATATAGAGGGTTATGGTCAGGCTGCAGAGAAGGGACAATTAGGGTCAGGCTGTGGGAGATGGTGGGAAAGGAGTGGGTGACTTCTTTTAACTTATATTTCGGAGCACCGAAAGCTCGGTGCTCCGTGGATTGATTGCTATGCCTCATTGAGGCATATGCAATCGAAATCCCAGCCAGTTCGAAACTAACTGGGAGAGAACACCCACATCTCGATTGACAGTAGCTGAAGGCACTGAACAACGAGCTGGAGTCACTGAAGGAGGAGCAGGAGCCACTGAAGAAGTGTCAGATGTAGCGGCCGCTGAAGTCAGGGGAGTAGTGAGGGTGGAGTTTTTGCTCCAGACGCTGGCAAACCAAAGGGGTGCTGCAGAGCACAGTCAAGTGTCATCTCCAGATCCTTATGATGTTAGTATTACATATGGGATAATATTAGGGGTCTGGAAAGGCACACTATATAATGTACAAGTGGAGAATATCATGGGTCTGGGAATGAAACATATTATATATGTGGGGTCTGGGAAGGGTATACTATAAATTGTATATTATGTGTCCCTGATATAAACCACATGTGTTATTACTAGACCGATAATATACGCCTCATGTGCTTTATATAGTGTGTCATGTCCATATGTGTGTAATGGAGGGTGGAGATAGTGAGAGAGATGTGTAATGTAAAGGGTACAGGGAGGGAGATGTGTATATGTAAGGGAGCAGGGGGGGACCATGTGTATAGAGGGAATGTATAGAGTAGGAAGTGTATTAAAGAGGTGAAACAAGAAGGCAGGTATGTCATTAGGGGGGAGAAACCAAAAGGCAGATGTGTAACAGAGGCAGGGCTGTCTTATACACTGGTGCAGTTTGGGCTTCTGCCCATGGCCCCAACGCAACCAGGGGCCCTTAACCATAGCCCAGTCAGGCCATAACGGTATTTTCAGCCTCTGCTGACACAACAGCTCCAGCCACAGTCGTCATTGGTGTCAGTGGGAGACGTCCTACAGCAAGTCAGCAACGCCGGGGACGGTTTCCTGAAGGCTGTGTTACAGGCAGGCAGCCAGCCAGGCAGAGCTCAGCACAGGCAGAGAACAGACAGCAGATCACTTTCACTTTCTGGCTGCCCAGCATCTTCCTGCTTCTCTCTGGAGGAATGGATCAGCTGCTGTTGAAGCTTTATTATTTTATCTATCTATCTAGATATTTTTTTTTTTTTCAAATGTCAACACATGCGTATATATGTATATATGTATATATAATGCATACATTATTAATACTTATGGAGGAAGGAGGAAAAGTAAGAAGAACAAGAAAGAAAGAAAGGTGAGAAGCAGAAAAGAGGTAAGTGACCGTCCTGTGTGTGATATATACATATATTTTTTAAAAAATGGCACTCAGCGACCTTTTAACAACAATTCCTTTTAACAGCAAATGTCAAGGAACATGCTCACCCTGCTCCCTAGCACAATACACTACTGGAGTTTTGATGATCTCTTATGTCTATTAAGACAATCTTGAATGAACATATTTTAGGACTTTTATCATAAATAAGAATGAAAAGTGGGGGAGTAAGAGGGGGTATGCCATACCAGCACTTCCAATGTTCATTTACAACAATAGTACTAAAGTAGATGTTAGTTAATATCGATATAATATTGTTTACATTTATGTCATGTTTTTAAATATTTATAACAATCTCATACTGTGATTTTTATTATTCTATAATAGGTCAAAATATCATAATGAATTTATGGATTTATTGAATCCTTAATGAGATGCATGTTTATTACACAACATTATTTTAGATTAAATAACATAACAAAGTTTTTACAAAGTTTAGGACAAACCTTTGTATTCCTTTTTAAAACAAAGTATACTTAACAGGAAAAATTCCAGGATCATCATCCTGGGACAGAGGATCTGTGAGGTGGCATAATGGGCCCTCTCCGTGTCCATCCCACCAGCAACAGTTACCACCTCCTGGACATGAATGACCCTGGAAGCTAGTTGCTCGATGTCATTGAGCTCTAAAGATTTTTGCAGCCCCAGTCCTCTTGTGTGACAAAGTAACTGTATATCATAATTATCTTGGAATTTCAAAAACAGACACATTTAAAACTTGTGCAGAAAGGAATACAAAAAAATTAATGATTGCCTAATCCTATGGCTAATGATATTTCTGCCCAGCTTCAAATTTAACATTCCTTGTCTTTGGAGAAATTATCTTAGTTCAATGTAACATTTAAGAATCTTACTGACTATGGGACGCTTATTTATTACATGTAACTGTTGTTATTTTACATGGCAATTGTTTAAATTCAGGCTACTTTGTAGTGCCTATAAATGTAGGGATTCCACTACACAAGAATTAACAATTTTATATATGCAAATTACTACTAATGTTATCATAGCACTTGCTTGGATAGATAGATAGATAGATAGATAGATAGATAGATAGATAGATAGATAGATAGATAAATAATGAATTTACATTCTTGCCATGAACCAGTAATTAACTGTGTCATTCTATCTTTAAAATAAAATGCAGAGGGATTAGTTACATACATCTGCAAATATATGATAAGTCCCCAGGCACTTACAAGGCTTCTCTGTTATAGAGTCTCTATTTGGAGACTTGGGGAACCTCCCAGGTGAGTGAGCTCTCAATTTAAAAAAACACATGATATATGACCCAGTATAGGGACTCTGACAGTTTTAAAGTTATCAAATATTTGCAAATACAGCTGGGGCACTTTCTCTTGTTTTTGTGTAGATGTCCCCATACCTTTCAAACACAGATCCAAGTGAAATAAATATTCCACAGCCAGCACTCCTGTTTGATATTTAAATTGCAATGGTATTGCTTTCATTCAGTGAAAGCAATACCTTGTGTTGGACTATGTTTGTTTGCTTTGAAGACTTTGAGGTCCTGTTATGTTACATTATATATGAAGGAACTTATAGGATTGCTCCACTTACCTAATACTGGCTGTTATACCATGCTGCTGCTCTAATATACGTGCTACTTCATTCAGTGCTGTGCCTTTTCATGCAAGTTTGTTGTTACTGCATTTTTGAATAAAATACCATTGCAATTTAAACATCAAATAGGAGTGCTGGCTGTGGAATATTTATTTTCACTTGGATTTGTGTTTCTAATTATTGGCCGTGCACCTGAATATTTTATTATATTGCTATTGAGTGCTTGCTTGAGCCGCATAGCGGTTCTATTTTTTCTGTATCTTTGAACTTAGCAGTGCACCAGAGCCTGTAGTTCCATACTACAGGCTGCACATACCTCTGATAGTGTGTGCTAATATATAAATTATAAAATGGATCAAATGGAGGATTCTGTGACTAT